>JAGFPH010004317.1:38166-60578 GCA_018207615.1 Philaenus spumarius | reverse complement strand
CCTTAATTTAATCAGTTTCATTGCAGTAATCCTAAATTTAAACAGTTTCATTGCAGTAATCCTAAATTTAAACAGTTTCATTGCTGTACTCTTAAATTTAAACAGTTTTTTGCAGTAGTTCTAAATTTAAAATGTTTTATTGCCGTGTTCCTAAATTTAAAATGTTTTATTGCAGTAGTAGTAAATTTAAACTGTGCCGTTATTTAAATAACGCGCCACTATTTGAAGCAAAAATGCATTCTCGTTGAATCTAATAAATCTCTGCTTAATACACTGAATGCCCACGGCATCTAGCGGGTAGCGAACATAACTCCAATCAGCTGGACATTAACATTGCTAAGCGCATGCGTAGATAAAGGCAAGTAATCCAAGCCTCCGTTCGTCTTTCTCTTTGAAATTAACCTTGAACTTGTACAGACCTTCAACGTCCGACTCGAAAACCTCATGGCAAAGTAAACGTTTGTAAAATGCGAAGTAAAACGTAAACTAGTTCTTTAATCAAAATTAGTCGTTTACAAAGTGCGATAAATCAAAAACAGTAATGTCGCGAAAGTTATTCATATTGTAAAGCGGACGGTCAAGTTTCGTTACTTCACAAAACATGTGAATACGTTTAAACATTTTGACATCTATTACCAGGTAACGATTTAAACTAATTCTTAATTATATTTCCATCTGAGTTGCTATATTAATTTGTACTGTTGTAAATTTTAACTATAATTATATATCTGCAGTTACAGAGTAATTTTGTTAATCTATAAGTAAATTTAACCTATACAGCCATTTCTTTTAACCCTATGATACAGCCTATAAGCCTTCATCAAATTTCAGTTTAAAATATAGTAGCCTTTTGTGCTATATAAAGAAGAAACATATCGGTAGAGTAATAGCCTCTGTTCAAATTTTTCTGTCATTAATTTCATAAAACAATATGTTACCATACATTCAGTTTCTTGCAAAATATTACAATTCTGTTTTGCACATGATTTTTACACTTAACCTTTTGGTTCTGAAACTAAAAGTATGTTGTATTTTGTTTCATAGTTTACAACTGGTGCAACAATGACCTACAAAAACTGAATAAGCTTAATTTTTGAAAATTTATGCCTTCAAAAGAACTGTTAGTGTGAAACTCCAACTTAGTGAAATATCAGTGACTATTAACAGATAATTTATATATAATTCAAATAGCAATTACCTGTGTATTAAAATTAGTATTAATGAAGGCTATTTTATAACAAGAAAAATACAAAAAATAATCTGATAAAGGCTGTATGTAAATTTATTTTAATTAAATAACTTGGATGGGACCGCTAGCAAATTTTTGGAACCACAATTCTCAAAGGATTTCATTCTAAATTCAAAAAACCTTTTTTTTCTTCTTAAATGAGAGACGTCTCTGAAAATTATTAAACGCCATTATTTTTATTATTTAATTTGACTTAGTATTAATTTTGGCCAACAAAACAAGTGTTATTAATAAATCCAAGGTGCTATGTATTTAATCTTGTAATCTTGTAAAAAGTAATAAATTGTAATAAATCTTTTTATTATAAATGGGGAGGGTTTTTCTAATTTTACTTTAGGGGAGGGATCTTTTAAATTTAATCAAAATCAATATAGTAAATGTAAACTATTCTTAAATTTTCTTTTTCAATTATAACTAAGGGCATATCAATTTAAATCTTTTCTTTAAGGGCATATGAATTTTTGCATATAAATTTGCAAGTAATTTAATAAACAAACTGTTTGTTATATGAATTGTATTTATTGTATTTCCTGTAAATAGCTAACTCAGGTGTTCAATATCAACTTTAAATAAGGTAAGGTTACAGATCTTTTGCTGTACTCGGTAAAGTTTTATTTCTTATAGGATTGTATGTACCATCTTAGTCTTAGCCCAGCACGCATTCCAAATTGTTGTCATTATTTTTTTAAAGGTGGTACAAAACAGTTCCATTACAGTAATCGTAAATTTAAACAGTTTCATTGGAGTAATCCTTAATTTAATCAGTTTCATTGCAGTAATCCTAAATTTAAACAGTTTCATTGCAGTAATCCTAAATTTAAACAGTTTTATTGCAGTAATCCTAAATTTAAACAGTTTCATTGCAGTAATCCTAAATTTAAACAGTTTAGCTGCAGTAATCTTAAACTTAAACAGCTTTTGTAGGTAGTATGGTTTTTGAGATATTTAACAAACAATATTTTTTTTTTAGGGGTTATTTAAAATTTTAAAGGCCAAATATTTTGAAATCCTTTCTTAGTGCGCCTCTAGAGCCTATGCAGAATACACACGTATAACAAATTTCACGTTCCTAGGTGGTATGGTTTTTGAGACCTATAACATACAACATTTGTTGTTTTCGGGGTTGTTTCAAGGCCATTCTTATCACCTAGGGGTATAAAGAATAGCCTACGACCTATTCTCAGACCTACCAAATATACACAAAAATGTCATAAAAATTGGCGAAGCCCTTTCGGACGAGTTCGATAACAAACACTGTGATAAGAGATTTATATATATATATATATACGATATTATTGCATGAAGTGGAAGTACAAATTACATTGTAAGTGTGGATATATTGCGAGTTGGCTCCGTGTTACGACTTGAGATGTACGTGGCCTAACTTTAAACCGTTCTTTGTGCTCTCATACAGAGAGTAATATGGAATGAAAGGAGTATTTTATTTGTGTTTGGGAGAATAAAAAATCATTTTGTCGACATGGAAGGAAATTTTCTTGTTAATTTTCTTCCCGTAAGATACAAAATTTTCTCTCCGTCTATTAGTTATAGTAAATATCTAGGGGAAATACCTGCGTGCTCCACACGCCAACCCCGTTGGAAACTTCTAAACACATAATCGTGTTATGTTTTCTTTATAATAAATTTGTAGGATTAATAACCCCAAAGCTGAGATAGTAAATAATGTTAAGTGTTCAAATCAAATTATTTCGTATATTTTATAGCAGCAGTTGTAAAAAAAGGTCAAAAAAGAACCAGCAAGGCTCAGGTCTACACTTTAATAAACACCTAAAAGTTAGAAATACAAATAATTGCTTCAAAGTATGAAATCAGCTGTTAACGGAGATATTGGAGCAAACCGTTGTTTTATCTGTTAATTTATTCAATGGGTTGCTGTGGTAATAAATGTAAATACATGTGTTGGTTCATCGGTCTAGGCTTAACATAAGATTTTTTCCGACTAAATTTGCAAATATTGAAATAAAAAGTGTTTTTATCATAATGAATTACAGCCTATGCTGTTCAGGGATAGAGTAGCTTTTTATTAGTAAAACTATTTTTTCAATCGGTTCAGTAGTTCAGAGATTACCCCCACATACAAACAAACAAACTTTAACTCTTTATAATATTAGTACAGATTTGCATTTTACCATGGAACAAACTTTATTAAAACATGGACACTCGTACTTACAAAAACAATTGAGGTTATACTAACACTTTTGAGGTTAATAGAATACACAGACACGGAATTTGATTGGTGCATTGTTGTTTAGCAGTTGTTTTACTAACATATAATTAAGCGGGCAGAAAAGTGCCCATATAAACAAACGGTACCAGATAACTGCCACATACTTTCTCCCAGTTGAAATTTTATACCTTCCCAAGAGTAGCATAGGGAGATGGTTATTTAGAATTGCTAAAGTAGGACATGCCATGGAAAATATTAGATGCATGTAACACACATCCATATTATATTATTATTATTTAAACTATTCTATCGATTTTGAACAACTTTGCACCAAACATGTCAATTAGGAATGTATAGATGCACGAAAAAAGGTTTTGAAAAATTTTAAAAAAACAACCCCCTTTTTGCCAAAAACCCCCAAAAATCAGGTATTATTATTACCTAAACGAGAATGTTTAGAAAGATGCGTTTTTTTTGCATATGGTAGGGTACATTAAGGGCTACAAATAAGCCAAATTTTATCAAAATCGTTAGAGCCGGTTTTGAGAAATTTTGATTTTTCTTGTTTTTTTTTTGCAATTTTTGGAGGGTAAAACCCCTTAAAAATCAAAAATTTGAAAAATGAAAAAACGCTTGGGGATATCCCAGAACTACACCTACATACCAAATTTCATCAAAATCGGACCTTTGGTATGGCCTCCAGCTATGTACACATCTTAACAGACACACGGACAGACATCACCAAGAAAGCACCAACACAAATAATTCCACTAAAAATATTTTGGGTTCAGGGAGCACCAACACAGATAATTCCACTAAACATTTTTTTGGGGGTTCTGGAAGTACCAAAACAGATAATTCCACTAAAAATTTAAATTCGAAAATTTGGACGAAATCAATACTTTCTCCATATACAGGACTACGTATAGGGTGGAGACAGTAAAAAATCTATAAGTGAACTCAATGCTTTTTATATGGGCTCTTTTCCTCCCGCTGAGTGATAAGTGGTCCTTTCCCTAATAATGAGCCAGAAAATACATCTTAAAATAGTGCATTTCATTATACAGAGTCTAAAATAAGTCTTGATAGATCTTGATATAATTTAAATGGATTGCTATATCAACGTAAAACCTCTACCATACCTATCTTACACAATATTCTGGTGTTTAGGGGGGTGGGGTAAAGGGGGAAACTTTAATTTGTTAAATGACAACCCTATCTTGTGACATATAATACAAAAGCCCTTTAGAAACCATGAAATTCTGTTGTAAGAACGTAAAAATCAGCTGACGCTCAAAAATGTTATTTTGTAAGTAATTTTGATAACTTTATACAATTTAAAAGTAGGAAAGAGATATGCAAAATCTTATTCACCGTCAAGGGAACCTTACAAAACCTACTTGTAAAGTCTCCGGAAATGCTTAGTTTTCGAATTATCCTAATTTTTTTTTACTAAACCTTAATATCTTTTGTACAAAAATTTCTTGGTATTGTCTAAAATAATACAGAAACAATAAAAATAAACGGTACAAGGAACTGCACGTACTTTCTCACAAACGTATTTAAATTACTAAACAGATTCACTGTGACTTAAAAATTGTATTAAAGTAGGAGAGGGGATACATAAAGTAGGAGAGTAACTAATAAATATTATTATTATTAGCTAGAGAGAAAACTATTCGATGGATTTGGAACATTGCACCAAACATGTCAATTAGGCCTGTATAGAAGCACGAAAAAGGTTTTGAAAATATTAGAAAACCAACCCCCTTTTAGGCCAAAAACCCCCGAAAAATCAGATATTATTATTTTTATTATTAGCTAAACAAGAAGTTTTTGAAAGATACGGTTTTTTTGCATATGGTAGGGTACATTAAGGGCTACAAATAAGCAAAATTTTATCAAAATCGTTAGAGCCGTTTTTTGTATAAAAAAATTATAACTTATTTGTTGGCCAAAAAGGGGGTGGTTTTACAAAAAATTCAAAATCTTTTTTTGTGCATCTATACAGTTTACAGGCCTAATTGACATGTTTGGTGCAAAAATTTGTTCGAAATCGATTGAATAGTTTTCTCTCTAACTTTGTATACATACAGACATACATACAGATAGACATTCATGCAGAAATTTTGTAAAAAACCTCTTTTTTGAACTCAGGGGGTCCCAAAACGGATATTTCCAACAAATCTCAACATCGATTTTTTTTTCGATCACTATACTTTCTCTACACTATAGTATAGTGAGAAGGTAAAAGAAATTATTTTTCGAGCTTTTAGCCGATAACTCTGTTATTTTTTTTAGCTACGGGGGAAAAAAACTCGTTTTGTTTGTCATTAAAAAAATTACTTTTTTTGTTTCCAAATTATTTTTTAAAGTGAACGGTTTTACAGGTATTTGGCATACACGTTTTAAATGGTCGCAATTTTTAAAGTAGTCGAGTCCCGCTATTCCGAACTAATTGGGACCGAACACTGTTCGGTTTAGCGGGAATTCGGAATAGGCGGATTTCATAAATAATGTTAAGGCGTAAATTAAGTGCGGGGACATCTGCTAGTGTCAGTTCTATACAGCATTGATAGGCTAAGAGGAAAGCGAGGAGGAGGTGAACGCTCAAACTGAACTCATATCACACGAAGACGCGGCAAATGCTCCTGAACTCGCCTTAGTGTAGGTTTACACCATCTGTTTTCTTCTAAAAACGGAAGGGAAGGGATAGGTTGTTCGAACTGTCCGTTTTGTCATCCCGCAGTCTGTCCGTTAGTACCGCATCGCCTTGAAAAAAGATCGAGAAAAAATATAATTCTTTCTAGATAAAGAAAACAGAGGAGCAAAACGGATGACCGCAACTGGCAGGTGGCAACAGCACTAATGCAATTGATTCCACGTTCACCGTGCAGTACAGGTACGGGAGAATAGATATGCTACTACCATTACAAGGAACATCACGTTTATTGTCATGCGTGTTGCGTTAATTGACTGAGCATTGCATGGGAGTTGGATGTTTTTTAGTTGGCTAGTATAGCTGAGACTGTCGTATGGATAACATGGCTTATGGGGGCTCTGTACTGCACGGTGAACGTGGAATCCAGTGTAGTGCCTAGCTGTTGTATCCTTCCTTCTTGCTGACGGCCCCGGTATCCGTTTCGGAAGCTTGTTGTGGTAGCTTCCTTCCTGCAAAGTGGATGGAAAACGTGCAGAAACAAACCAGATTTCATTCCATTTTTATTCAGGCGTTTTCATCAAGCTTAAGGCTCTATGTATGTCTCTATTTAACTTATTTGTATAACAATAAATGTACGTTTTTTCGCGAACGTCTTTTTAATTTCTCCTGCTTTTATGTAAAAAAATCGTTTTATGTTAAAAAATCAAAAGAATGTCCTGAAATTTCGTACAAAAGTAAAACTTTATGTAAAAATATTTTCACAAAATTTGAAGTCAATTTTTATTTCTGAAGATATTAGATTTTAGTGCAAGGAAAAAAGGGTGGACAATTCGAAAACCAAGAATTTCCCGACCTATGTTTGCCTTTTTTTCTTATTTATAGTAGTAGAATCGCATCCTTAAATCTTTACCTTTCCTTCGGGGACAGCCTGTAGATGCTCAGTCAGATGTAAACTACGTCGCAGATTACCGGATCAGCTGTTAATTAACTCCAGGTCCTCAGTCTAAACATTAAGATTGACGGAAGATGAATAGACTCTGCCAATCTGTGCTTTATCACCGTAGGCTGTCCAATATCCTTCAAGGATCGGTTCTAATCAAGTCTGTACGTACAGGAAGTCTCATACACAAGAGGCTGGTTCTGGAAATAAGCATTGCCAACATTGTTTGAGGCTAATTTGTTTTAAATGTTAGATTTATTTTTCGTAATTATGTATTTTCTTTAAAAACAATAACAGTAATTGTAGTTTGTTAATTCTACTCCTAAATTTTTTAGTAATTTCCTGAACTATTCATTATTATTTTCAAGAAATCTTTGTATAAGATTCAAGATTAAAGCTTTGCTTTTACATAAACTTGAAAATGAGCCATTTAGGCAATGTTTTCATAAGTTTATAATGCTAATACATTGTAATATAATATTTATTTATTTTCAACACAAATAAACCTTGTACCTCATTTATGTGGCTACATGTTTCACCGCCACAGACAGCATCATCAGGCCAGCTCTATATGTCCACTCATATTACACGACACATAATTTAACTTATATTTTTTTACCTTGGTTGTACATGTCGAAAAAAAAGGTGTTAATACAATAATAATTTAGTTTGCCACTTGAGAGGTACCTCATCTTAGTGCTAGGCCGTAGCCAGGAGGGGGTGGGTAGGGGGTCAAACCCCCCCCAAAATCCCGAAATTCAGTAGTAAAAATTAATACTAGGTTTAAAAAGTGCAAATTAAATTATAAAATAGAGGACACAACAGAGGATCCAGCAACATATTTTACATCATTGTGCATTGCATGCATACTGATATTTAGATTACTTGATTAAACTACAACGTACAATACACATGGATGCAGTAGGTTACAGCCTTACTCTCTTGTGAGCTTGATCTTATCTAAAATAAGAAAACTATAAAGGTTCAACAAAAATAATTAACTTGAACAAAACAAGGAATGCATTGTGTATTGAAAATACTCCCAATAGAGGGGTTGGCGTGCGAAGCACGCAATGCATTGTGTATTGAAAATACTCCCAACACAGGCGTTGGCGTGCGAAGCACGCAATTCATTGCGTATTGAAAATACTCATCAATATGGGGTTGGCGTGCAATTCACTATGCGTCGGCCGCTTCTCATAGTGTTCAGTGTCAAGCTCACATGTACGTCCTTAGCAGTGAACGTGTTAAAAAGGTTTGAAATTTAAATTCCCAGTCCTGACCTCCCCCCCCCCGAAAAGTTTTCCTGGCTACGGCCTTGTCTTAGTGTGCCACTTCCTGCAATACTGATTTGGAAAGGTAAAGGTGCAGTTCTGTTCAATTCTCATCAGATTGTACCTTGTGCCTTACTTGATTGTCATATGTCTTTGGTTCTATGTTGTTGGCAATATATCAAACCATAAATGCAATTGGAAACAAAATTCAATTTTCCATTTACAGCTAAGGTACGAGAATATATATGTAAAATTAAGTGTTGTGTATAAATGAGTGTTTGAGTGGACGTAGATAGCTGGCCTGATGATGCTGCCTGTGGCAGTGAAACATGTAGTCCCATAAATAAAGTAAAACTAGAGGCTACAGATTTGACAATAAATAAATAATAAATATAAAATAGGTGTAGTTCTGAGGCTATCAACAATGAATAACTCTAATACATTGATCCAATGCGTCTATATTTATTTGTTATGCAGGCGACTGCACCTAATATACTAAACAATGCGTGTATTGTATGCAGTGTCCGATGGTCCGTGAAGCGTGATTTAGATCATAATATATTAGACTATATACAGGATGTCGCGTAAGTAAAGAGTCAAACTTCGGGAAATGGTTCTATGGTTCCAAACAAGGAGAAAATCAAGAATATTTTTTTGAAAAAAAGCTTTGTTTGCCAGATATCCTCCATTTCGTTTCTTTTAAGAAATAATTCATATCTAGAGAACGGTTTGACCGATTGAGATCAAATTTAGTATAAATTTTAATCTAACAGTGATCTGCCTTAGGAAAAATAAGCGATTACATCCAATCATACGTGTAAAAAACACGTCTGTTGAAAAATTTTACAACTATATTATCAAAAAACCGTATATTTTAACGAAAAATGTCATGACACCTTTTTTGTTGGCCTTTTGATTCCCTATCGGACGGCGTAACTGCCAAAACACCCGGCATGACATACCAACACAGTAAACACAATAATATGCATAAGTAAATAATGTAGTACAGTAGAACTCCAACTATTCGGATTAATTGGGACGGGACCCAATCCGGATAATCAAAAATCCGGATAGTTGGATTTTTCTCGAAAAAAGGCTGTTTTTAGGAGAAAAACGTAAACAAAACACAATAGAGAACATTTACGGTATTTATTATGAAAAAACAATATCAATGACAATGTTTACATTACGTAATATTAATATTTACAAACAATACTGTAAAATACATTATTTTTTTAACATACCAGGCTGAGTCAGCTGTTTTGCTACCTTAAATTGATTCCGCGCCGCCAAGTCTCGCATCCGTTTGACTATGTTCTTATTCAAATCTGATCCGGATAATTGGCGATCCGGATAATTGGAGTCAAAATAATTGGAGTACTACTGTACATATTTTGACAGTTACACCATTGGATATTGAATTAAAAAGGTTACAAAAAAAGTGTCGTGACATTGTTTTTTAAAATGTACACGGTTTTTGGGTAATTATGGTTTGATATTTTGAAACAGCCGCCATTTTGAAACGCATTATTGGATATAGGCCTAATCGCTTATTTTTATTAAAATAGATCATTACTAGGTTAAACGCCGTGTCAAGTTTTAACTCAATCGGCCAAACAGTTCTCTAGGTATGAATTATTTTGTAAAAGAAACAAAACGGCGGATATCTGGAAACCTATGTACATATATGAACATTTTTGTTTGTTTTAGGTCCCCTATTATCTTCTGAAGTTGTGCCAACCTCTCGCGAAACACCCTGTATATACATACGTACGTGAGTAACATATAATATAACAGCTGATTTCACCCATCATCTGTAATACTTAAACAAACCCAGTATAGATTATAGTTTGGGGTTATGTTTAGGTAGGCCTAAATAAGCAGGCCTTAACGTTGTTTGTAAATAGTTTGTTTTTTAAACTGTGTATTTCTAATTTGTATCTAATTAATCAGCCTGTGCTTTTTCACGGGTGTTTACTAGTAGGTTACATATAAGCTAAATCAAATTAAAGTGTCTGTCTTTGATTTCGAAGTAAAGGACTTTTCAGAGATTAATATAGGCTACTCAATGCCGTAGCAAGGAAAACTTTTCAGGAGGTGTCATTCGGTGTCAGGTCAGGACCGGGGTGAATTTAAACCCTTTTAACACGTTCACTGCTAAGGACGCACATGCGAGCTTGACAGTGAACACTATTAGAAGTGGCCGACGCACATTGCACGCCAACCCCATATTGGGAGTATTTTCAATACACAATACATTGCGTGCTTCGCACGTCAACCCCCGTATTGGGAGAATTTTCAATACACAGAGCATTGCGTGCTTCGCACGCAAATTTTAAGCCTATGTAATCTAAAATTATGTAAAATATGTTCTGGATCCGCTGTTGTGTTGTCTATTTTATAATTTAACTTGCACTTTTTAAATCTAGTATTAATTTTTGCTGCTAAATTTCGGGATTTCAGGGGGTTTTCACCTCCTAACCCCCCCCCCCTTGGCTACGGCCTTGAGGCTACTGTTTATCCCGGAAATATTTAGGATTCCTATTTAAAAATGATGAAAAAAATAGGGGTTATGCTGACAGGCGTTACACGCGATCATTTATAAAAATAAAACAACTAATTTGGATCAAAAGCTTTACACTTTGACAAGATCGTCTTTGTTATTTATTTACTGTGTAGACTACTTTAGCCGTTAAATATATATCAAAACAGTATGCAATAATGTGAAATGTACTCATAGATGTTACATCATCCCTTAATACCTCATTTGTAATTTTTACGTTTTTTCGGGAGTTATGAGTAATAAAGTGGCGGAAAACGTAATTTTTAGCGTTTTTTGGAGCATAGCTAATAATTTACGTATACATAAAAGGGATAGGCCTACATAGATAGATTTGAGCGATACCGACTGTGCGATTTTGGTCCATGGAACTTGGATCTAAAATAGTTTTTTTTTTTTTATTGCGTAAGACATAATATTTACGAGATAGTCCTTTTACTTTCTCACTATAATCCTACTATAGTATAGAGAAAGTATAGTGATCGCAAAAAAAATCGATTTTGAGATTTTTGTGGAAATATCCGTTTTGTGACCCCCTGAGTTCAAAAAAGTGGTTTTTACAAAATGTCTGTCTGTATGTCTGTATGTATACAAAGCTATACCATAAACTATTCGATCGATTTCAAACAAATTTGCACCAGACATGTCAAGTAGACCTGTATAGAGGCACGAAAAACGGTTTAGAACATTTTTGAAAAACAACCCCTTTTTTGGCAAAAAAACCAGTTATTATTTTTTTATAAAAAATCCGCTTTACAATTTTGATAAAATTTGGCTCATTTGTAGCGTTTAATGTACCCTACCATATACAAAAAACCTCATCTTTCTAAAAATTATCGTTTGGCTAATAATAATAATAATAACTGATTTTTGGGGGTTTTTGGGCCATAAAGGGTGTTGTTTTGCAAACATTTTCAAAACCTTTTTTCGTGCATCTATGCAGGCCTAATCCACGTGTTAGGTGCAAGCACGGTAACTAGAACAAGACGGTATGTGTCACGCGCAGGTCGTTGGTGGCTATGACGTCACTGCCACCGAAGCGCCCGGCATCTCTACAGCGATTTGATTTCGCCAGTGACAAGCTTCTTAAAAACATCACCCTACACGACTATTGGGTGAACGGAAAATATACAATCTTTCATGGGATTACATATACACTCTAGGGAATCTAGAGGTGCAATTTTTTTATAGTAAAACCTTTTTTATCGACAGTAAATTCATAGTTATCTATATATATATATAAATGAATTGCTGTTCGTTAGTCTCGCTAAAACTCGAGAACGGCTGGACCGATTTGGCTAATTTTGGTCTTAAAATGTTTGCAGTAGTTCATAGAAGGTTTATACGTAAACAAAAATTTGAAGAGTTTCCCGAAAAAGTTTCGTATAAAAAGCTTAGCAACACGTTATGTTTGTTTACAATCATTACCATAGCAACATTACTTAGCAAATTTATAATCACTTTAATACTCTTCAAAAATAACAGCTTTTTAAGGTTAGATTGAAAAACTATAAACAAACACAAGGAAAATCAACGAAAAATGCTTACAGAATTATAATTCAACTCAAACATTGGTTATTAAATACCTATCTATATAGGCCTACTTAGAGATATGCTGTTTAAAATATTGTTTATATAAAATATATCATAACTATGAATTTTTTAATACTTTTCAAAGTACATTTTCGCTATCAATAATAATAATAACAAACAAATTATTTGACACCATGCATAACCATAAACATACATGAGTTTAAACATATTATATTGAAAACTAAACAAACAATCTGAATTAGACTAAATGCCATTAAAATATCACATTCGTAGCTTTATTTTGATATATAATTGCATATTTAAATACTAAACAATATCTTATACTAATTAGGCCTATACATTTAAAATTACAAACTCTATTTGAACCAGTTTGTTAAATCCTAAATTAACGCGGATGTTACAAAGTGATTCAAATATCTTTTCTACGACCCCCAGCTAATTTAAACCCTCGCTAAGAAAGGGTTAAAAGAAATTCGAAATTTTAGGGTGGTTTGGGGAGGGGGGTCAAAGTTACTAAAAATCCCTATAAGAACGAATTGGAATGAAATTTGGTACGTAGCTTCCTTTTAGGCTGTAGGTGCTCGCAACATTGTCAATGAAATTAAGTGAAAGTCAAAATTAGTAAAAACTATAAATTAAAACGACACATTTGTGTAAAAATTACACATAACTAACCCAGCAAATCGTTGTTTGCGTAAATAGTTCGTGTAAGTCAATCTGCTTTTGCTAGGCGGGAAGCATGAGACGGTGGCAGTGACGTCATCTAAGCTTAGAGTTACTGCGCAGCTGTCTCGTGACACATACCGTGTAGTTCTGGTTACCGTGGGTGCAAGTTTGTTCGAAATCGATCGAATTTTTCTCTCTAGATAATAAAATAATAATATTATTTATTAGCTAACCTCCTACTTTAATAAATCACATCTCCTAACCCACCTACAATGTTATGAAGTCACGGTGAATCTGTTTAGTAATTTAAATATGTTTGTGAGAAAGTATGTGCCAGTTCCTGGTACCGTTATTTATTTATTTAATCACATCTGCGAACAAAGCCGCAGGCACCATCTAGTTAGACATATAATATCTACAAAATTCTTCAATACATTTTCTCCTCTTCGCGTATTCACGCACACTGCCACTCCACTGAAAGGAGATATAACGAGAAGTATATTTATACAGTAAATTTCTTGTTCTTCTCTTTATTACCAACTCAAGTAAAATATATAGTTCTGCCACGTACAGCCTAAGTCGTAACACGAAGGCAACTCGTATCGTATTCATTCTTAAAATGTTATTTTCGCTTTAACTTCTTTGAAGACCGATTTGTATTTTAGGGCGGATAAAGGTGTACTTTTATTTGTAACAGAATTAACCGTTTCTTGTACAGGCAAACTGTACAACAAATCTTCTTAGTATTGAAGGACAGAGTTTAAGGGCCAAAACTTTGCGGAAGGGACGTAGCCTGGTCTTTTACGTTTATCTTTCTGTGCGATATTTAGATAATTCGACCACGCAGCTGAACCGCTGACATGAGTTGAGCAAATTTCCAAAATTAAGTTTATAGGCCTATGTTTTAGGGTTTCAACCAACAATTTGGGAAATAGGTATATTCACGACGGTGCTGAATAGCTGCAAAACGGTTTGCACGCCATTCCGCATATTGGGAGTATCTTCAATACGCAACCCATTGCGTGATTCGCACGCCAACCCAACGGTAGAATCCATCACATTTCTTTGAACCGGGTACTTCTATGGTATTTTACGTTTTGATCGATTTTAAGGGAACCATGCGAGCTATAAGGTCGCGTAAAAAACATAATGTTCAGAATAACATCCTACATTTATGTATGTAGAAAAAACTTTAAAACAAATTCATTCTCGTTGGAAAGATCTCAAAAAATGTTACCTCCGGTCAAAAAACGTGCTTACGATTGTTGGATCTTTTTGGCTAACCAACTCGACCGAGCGACGTAGACAACCAACATGTGTACAAAATTTGAACCAAATCTGACTTAAAATGTGGTCGCTAGAGTGCGAACACATATACACATACATATATTTGACTAGCTGGCCCGATTCGGTTTTGCACGGATAGACAAATCAAAGTATATTAACAAAAAATATATTATATCACTAAATATATTACACTATGAATTTCTTATGGGGATTTTTAGTAACTTTGACCCTCAACAAACCTGCCCTAAAATTTCGAATTTGTTTAAACCCTTTCTTAGCGAGCACCTAGGGCCCTAGAGGAAGCTACATACCAAATTTCGTTCCAATCCGTTCAGTAGTTTTGGAGAAATCGTGATTTAGTAACTTTGACCCCCCCAAACCCCCCTAAGATTTTAAATTTTTTAAAACCCTTTCTTATCAGCACCTAAGGCCCTAGAGAAAGCTACATGCCAAATTTTATTCCAATCCGTTCAGTAGTTTTAGAGAAATCGTAATTTGATAACTTTGACCCCCTAAACTCCCCTAAAATTTCGATTTTTTTTAAAAACCCTTTTTTATCAGCACCTACGGACCTGGAGGAAGCTGCATACCAAATTTCGTTCCAATCCGTTTAGTAGCTTTTGAGAAATCGTGATCAGTGAGTCAGTGGATTTAGCTTTTATATATAAAGATTTTTAATTACACCCCAAAACGTGTTCTGGGGACCATGATCGGTGCTCATTTGCTACTCCCGACCTTGGGTCTTACCATAAGGGCCACTGCAATAGCTCATTTTTCCTATGGTAATTCACTAATAATTTATAAATGAACATTGCTGACTCTTGGAACTTTATGTCAAAGGTCAAAACTAACAGCTGAGAATACAATGTGAGTTATTTTCCTGAAAAACTCGATTATGTTACAACTTTAAAAAAATGATGTTTCTAGTCAGCTGTGGTGTGTATATATTTATTCGTTGCCATATGAATTACAATTAAATGTCTACATCACCCTTTCTTGTTGCAATAAACTACTAATATCAGAATATGAAATTTGTTCAATCTATCATACGCCAGAGAACTGCACTAACTATTTACAACATTATTTATTTTAACATTTCAAACTTCTATGGGTCTGCTGTAGTGGCGGCCATCTTGGATTTTTATCCCGTAAGAGCAATGTTAAATTTAAAATAATTAATTTCGTTTATTTTTTTATCATAAAATTGTTTGCTTGTTTGCAAGTTCTCATTTTAACCACAGTCCCAATCCGCATCCGTTTTGCGTGTCACATTTTTTTAAATCCCTTCCACCTGTCACGTAATTGACATTTTTTAAGTACCAAGTTTGAACTGTTTTCTTTACGCAATCAAAAATATATAATGATTAAAAGTGAACCGCAAGCCGTATTCAGTTTTTTTTTCAGCACTCAATTACAAAAGATGGATTTATAAAATGGTTTTAAATGAGGCAATGTCAAAGCGCTCAGCTGCAAGAAATTGCACTGTTTAGATACGGCTAAAGGGTGAAGCGCTGTAGTCGCCGGTTGCTTTCTCGTTTACTGGAGCAGGCCTTTAATTTAAATTCAGATTTTGGTTTTGATCTGTGATTTTGGTTTTGATGAATTTTAATTTCTTTAAAGATTTATTTGTAACTTTCAATGTGTTGAGATCCTTAAAAGGAAAAAATTAATGCTATTTTTAGCGAATTTCCATAGGAAATATGTGCTATTGCCGTGACCCTTAAGGTGAGAAATAAGGTCGGAAGTAGTAAATGAGCATCGATCATGGTTCCCAGAAAACGTTTTGGGGTATCGTTAAAATTCTCATATATACGTATACTAGCTGAATACCCGTGCTTCGCTACAGGAAATTTGTTTTTTGCATCACTATAATTCATAATTAATTGCAATATTTTTCTCTCATTTTCTTTCATCTATCATTTTACGAAAGTGAATTATAACATGTATTTTCAATTAGTTTGGTATTATTGTTCACTGGCTGCCCGTCAATAATTGTCCTCGTCATGGTACGTGTGCTCAATAAATTAAATCAATAAAAAAATTAAAAATTCAGAGTGAAGTGCGTCTTATCTTTTAACCACTAAATATACAGACTGATAAATCACGGTCTTAGCTGGATGTTTACAGATCACCCAGGTAAGTGTTTCATACGCAAATGCATAGATCGGGGATATTTACGTCTAAAATATTTTCTTAAAATGAATAAGTGCCAAATTTCAGCTATCTAGCTTTAAGGAAAGAATACCAATTAATATTTATTGTTTTTAGGGGATGTTATTACATTTTAAATCCTTAGCAGCACGTAACAAAATGTAAAACTGGTTTATTTTTTATAATTATGTTTCTTGTAAGAAATAAATGTAAAAATTTCATCTCTTTATCTTTAAGGAAAGTATAAAAATAAATATTTATTGTTTTATACTTTCCTTAAAGATAAAGAGATGGCATTTTTACATTTATTTTTTACAAGAAACATATAAAAAATAAACCAGTTTTACATTTTGTTACGTGCTGCTAAGGATTTAAAATGTAATAACATCTCCTAAAAACAATAAATATTACATTTTCACCCCTAGCAGCACGTAACAAAATGTAAAACTCATTTACTTATTATATGTGTTTTTTAAGAAATAAATGTACAAAATTGTAGCTTTAAGGAAAGTAAAGACACAACATTTATTATTTTAGGGGATGTTTCAACCCTTTAAAGGCCAAATATTTTAAAATCCTATCGTAGCGCGCCTCTAGAGCCTATGAGTAATATGTGTACCAAATTTCAAGTTCTTAGGTGATATGGTTTTTTAGATACTGTTATCAGTGAGTGATTGAGTGGGTTTTTGATTTTACATATTACAGTATACTATATAGATATGTGTTCGCACTCTACCTGCCGTATTTTAAGCCCGACTCGGTCCGAATTCGGTTGACTAAGTCACTCGGATGAGTTCGTCGGCAAATCGTCCAACAACAGGAAGACCGAAAGTAATTATTTCTGAGATTTTTCGTACAAGAATTAAAGTTTTCGATTTTTATATAAAAAATATACGTAGGACATTATTCTGCACATTTTCACCGTGGGTTGATCTTCTCACCCAAGACCGACGGCCGAGTTTGACCGCTGCGAACGAAGCGAATCAGTGCGTGAGTCGAAGCTGGAGGCTTAGGTACAAACAAGTTCTACTAATACATTTTGAATAAGCAAGTAAGCATTCGACGCCTTCGTGAGCACCCCAATTTCCCAAATTGTTGGTTGAAACCCTAAAACATATGAATTTAATTTTGGAAATTCAACAAACTTACGTCACCGGTTCAGCTGCGTGATCGAATTATTTTTTAATTGCTAACATTAATTTTACTTTCTCACTATACTATAGTATAGAGAAAGTATAGTGATCGCAAAAAAATCGATGTTGAGATTTTTGTGGAAATATCCGTTTTGGGACCCCTGAGTCCAAAAAAGTGGTTTGTACAAAAAGTCTGTCTGTATGTCTGTATGTATGTCTGTATGTCTATATGTATGTCTCTATGTATACAAAGCTAGAGCGAAAACTATTCGATCGATTTCAAACAAATTTGCACCAGACATGTCAAGTAGGCCTGTATAGATGCACGAAAAACGGGTTTGAAACATTTTGAAAAACAACCCCCATTTTGGCAAAAAACTCCCAAAAAATCAGTTATTATTTTTTTATAAAAAAACTGCTCCAACGATTTTGATAAAATTTGGCTTATTTGTAGCCTTTAATCCTACCATATGCAAAAAACCGCATCTTTCTAAAAATTCTCGTTTGGCTAATAATAATAATAATAACTGATTTTGTGGTGTTTTTGGCCATAAAGGGGTTTGTTTTTCAAAAATTTTCAAATTTTTTTTTCGTACATCTATAAATGCCTAATTGACGTGTTTGGTGCAAATTTGTTCGATAGAATAGTTTTCTCTCTAGATAATAATAATAATATTTATTAGTTAATCTCCAACTTTAATAAAAAAACACCTCTCCTACCCCACCCTACAAGTCACAGAGAATCTGTTTAATAATTTAAATATGTTTGTGAGAAAGTATGTGCCAGTTCCTGGTACCGTTTATTGTTTAATACTATAAGCCTAGTTAGAAAAACTTATTAGACAATTTTCCATACCTTATCACAAAGAAACAAATTTTACTTATAAAAATATTTCTACCCTATTTTGACTGTTTATAATGAGATTCAATTTATAGAAAACACGTACCATTTTATATAAAAAACAGAATCAGTAGATGCAGTTGTACAAGAAGGAGTAAATTTTACACAGAAGGCCCAATACACAATACCCGGTAAAAGCCTCTGCTAATGGGGAACCAGTGCTTTAGTCTAACATTTCAATATCTGCTACTTAAACTTTACAAATGTATTTAAAAGGTTTGCGTGGTTAAAATGTCTCAATAGTAAGTAGTACTCAGTGTGAAATTCTCTGTTTTATTTTCACAGGCTCATTATTTCTGGGGAAACATGATGTAAAGGCTTTCCCCGCTTACTAGAACCAAAATTGTAAAACATTTTAAGACACACATTTTTAGCGAATTTCCATAGGAAATAGACCTATTGCAGTGACCCTTATGGTGAGTTCTAAGTTAGTAGTAAATGAGCACCGATCATGGTCCCCGGAACTAGTTTTGGGGTGTCATTAAAACGTTAATATATATTATTACTTTCTCACTATACTATAGTGACCGTTGAGATCAACAACAAAAAATTGATGTTGAGATTTTTGTGGAAATATCCGTTTTGGTATCCCCTGAGTTCAAAAAGTGTTTTTTTTCTTCAAAATGTATGTTTGTATGTATACAAAGCTAGAGAGAAAAAACTATTCTATCGATTTCGAACAAGTTTGCACCAAACATGTCAATTAGGCCTGTGTAGATGCACGAAAAAAGGGTCTTGAAAATTTTTGAAAACAACCCCCTTTTTGGCCAAAAAACCCCCAAAAAATCAGTTATTATTTTTTATAAAAAAATGGCTCTAACGATTTTATCAAATTTGGCTGATTTGTAGCCCTTAATGTACCCTACGAAATGCAAAAAACTGCATCTTTCTAAAAATTCTCGTTTACCTAATAATAATAATAATAATAATAATAATAATAATAATAATAATAACTGATTTTTGGGGGTTTTTTCCGAAAAGGGAAATGTTTTTCAAACAATTTCAAAACCTTTTTTCGTGCATCCATACAGGCCTAATAGAAGTGTTTGGTGCAAATTTGTTCGAAATCGATCGAATAGTTTTCTCTCTAGATAATAATAATATTTATTAGGTAAACTCCTACTTCAACATCACCTCTCTTACCCCTACTACAATTATGAATTCACAGTGAATCTGTTTAACAATTTAAATATGTTTGTGAGAAAGTATGTGCCAGTTACTGGTACCGTTTATTTGTGTATATGCGTTGACACTAACGACCGAATTTTAAGTGACCAAATTTGGTACATCCCTTGGACGAGTTCGTTAGCAAAAAAAAAAAAAAAAAGAAAAACTAATTTTTTGAGATTTTTCGTACTAGAATGAAACTTTTTTGGTGTTTTATCTGAAAATTGAAATATAGGGGATTATTCTGCACATTTGTATTTTTACCCTACCTTACAGAGCTTCTGGTTAACCCAAAATCTATCAAAACGTAAAATACCATCAAAGTACCTAGTTAAAATCCACGTGGTACCAAAGCTTCTGATTCGAGGCCGCGAGGTCGAGGTGCAAACTTGTAAAGAAAAGTTTTTCTTCTGCGAGCGGAACGAATCAGAGCTTGATACGGGACTGGAGGCTGAGGTACAAATAAATTCAACAACCGGAAGCATTTTTTTTGGACCGGAAATATATATTTTTGAAATTTTCGTTCTAGAATGAAACCTATTTGGGGTATTATTTAAAAAAATAAATGTGGGATATTATTCTGCGCATTCTGTTTTACACGACATTGTAGATCGTCTTGGTTCCTCAAAAAACGATCAAAACGTAAAACACCATAAAAGTACCCGGGGGATTTTACCGTGGAGGTTCTGATCCCAGGCCGACGGCCGAGGTGGTACGCTGCGAGCGAAGCGAAGCTGTCCATACTCCGGGACGTGAAGCTATTCAGCGGCTTCGTGAGTAGATCAATTTTCCAAATAGATGGTTGAAACCCTGTTGTATGACGCTTATTTTCAAAATTTCGTTTTGGAAGAAAATGGTCAAGGTAAATCGAATTAACAACTCTCTCTCTCTTAAATTTTATTTATAAACTGGATTACAGGCAATTTGATCTATACCGTCCACATAAGTGCATAAGACAGGAGCGGTCCCAGCCTTAAGTTTGGGGGTGGGGGGGTGGGGGTGTTATTTTACCGTCATGTGTTACTTTTTTATCTTGTAGAGGGGATTTATAGCTATAGATATAGATAGATTTATTTAACGGCGACCTGCGCGAAAAATCTCGCGCATGTAGGAGAGGTAGGTGAAGGTTCCCCATCTCCCAACCATCTCCACTTCTCAGATCTCAGCAGCCAGCAGCTTAACTCATTCATTTATTCATTGTGTGTGTTCTACGTTTTGTCATAATATGACTGTAAGAGAACTAACAAAATCTAAGAAAACCATTAAATTCAATAAAATATATTCCTAATTGCTAGTTGAAAATGGTGTCCAAAGTTTATTCTTGACAAGGTATTTAATAATTATGAGACAACTATATATCATATTATGAACAAACGATTAGATAATAAAGAGATGCATAAATGGTACAGGTTTCATTCAAATTAAATATACAAATTTCAAGAAATAGATTCTTAAAGTTAAAAATTATGAAATCAAATAGAACCAAAAATACATAATTTATGAAGTTTAATGGGAAAATATCAAAAATAACGTGTAGAATGTAGGCCTATATATGTATGTGTAAAACCGAATGCAGTTTTGTAGGTTTTAGACGTAGCGTTTAGGAGATAAGACCTCTACTTCAAATATATTTAATTAAATATAGGCATAACGATAATAACACCATTTCTTTTTAGGTTGCAAGAGAACCTATTGCTCAAAGTTTAAATCAGAAGTCGGCTTTGTGTAAAGAGTTGTTTTCTAATTACACAAAGGAACAATGGGTCATCATTAACATTAATTTTAACATTAATTTCTAAAATAAAATATGATTTATATGCCTATAGTTACAGTATTCTTTTAATATTCCCGTTAACATAGTTTTATTGTAATTGTGTGTAATTAATTTAATCATTGTATTATAGTTCAATAATAATAACATGAGTGGACAATGTAAGGAACAGGGCTGGTAATAAACAAATATTAGTCAAGAGAAAAATGCCAGCCGGTGAGAAAAAACTATGCCGGAAGGTGACCGGCTTGCTAACAAAGTGGTGGTGCGAGTGGGAAGGGGAAGTAGTGTGGAGGTTGGGGGTTGGAATGCTCTCCCTCGCCACTATCTCCTTCTCTCTAGCACAAGTACTCAAAATAGGTCGCCGTCTAATAAATCCATCTATAGTGCAAATTTATCTATAGTATCTAACTACAGGTCAACGAACTCCTAACCTAAAATCTAAGCTTTAGCTTTAAGCGACATCTAAATATTTGTGAAGTTTTTAATGTGTTGTTTTAATTATAACGGTCGCTTGATACGTCCATTCCCAAAACCCCTAGCTTTGTCCGTAATTATATTTTAAATTTTTAAATAGAAACCATAAATATTTCCTGGATAAAAAGTAGCCTAGATTAATCTACATGAAAAGTCCTCTACGTGTAAATGGAAGTCATCAAAATTGGTTCAGCCATTCCTGAGATTAGCTTCTTAGGTTTTGGTAAAGTGTGAATAACCATGTGAACTTAAATCAAATTAATTATTTCGAAGACACTTCAATTATGTATAGTTTTACATTTATTGTTTTTTATCCTTTTTATTAAGATAATAAAATATGAATTATATTTGATACATTTAGTAAAAAGGGCAGTGCTTTTTATCTGATAGTATTGTTATTATTTTTAAAGTATTTGTTGTTGTTTTTAATTG
>JAGFPH010004317.1:25935-38066 GCA_018207615.1 Philaenus spumarius | reverse complement strand
ATATGTAGTTAAAATTGTGGTTAAAAAAAAGAAGAAAAACTGTATCTGTTGATTTTAAAAAGTTACTTTTCGTCCAAACAATGCTTTATTAGTGTTAAGAGCATTTTCATTGGTTCAAAACGTTTTATACAAAAATATCTTCCGCTCAGTTATGGTGTTTTCAAAACTTTATACTCCTGTAACTTTTAAATGTTTAGTCGTATAAAAAAAATAAAACACCAAGAACAAAAAAGTCTTAAAATAACTTATACAATCGAAAATCATCATAAAATATAGGATGTTCCATAAGAAATTTGAAATTTGACCGCCGTATTGGAAAATGGCAGCCGTTTACAAATATTATAACTACATATTGTTTAATTTGTCAAAAAATAAGGAAGGTCCCCATTTAAAGTTTAATGTCAGATTTATGGTTTACAAGATACCAACGGTGACCCATTTAAAAAAGACACCTGTATATGCTACCTAATTATAAACAATGGCCGAGTGTCCAGGAAACCACTTCTGTAATTGTTATTGCTGCTTGTGAGTCAGTATATATTACAAACGCATTAATATCAATGGTGTCTATATATATTGCATTGATTTATATATATCATATAGTTCTGTTTTAAAACAATGCATGTGTTTATTTAATTTGAATTTTGATCTGACATTTAATTTGGGGAGGGGGGGGGGTGAATATCCTAAAAGTTTGTTTAACCATCGTAGAAGTATTTATCAATGTTATACTTATCATAATAATAAATATAATAAGTAAAACACGTTTAATTTTATTTCATTTCTATTCAGTAAACATTTACTTTAGAAAATTAAATTCTTTAAAAATCGAAATATTTGTTATTTTAAAGTATTATTTTAAAAATATATGCATCCTTTTGTAAAGATTTCTATCTGTAATACTTGCGGGAAATATCTCGGAGTGCTACCGTTTCCCAAGGGAATTGTATTGTCATATCTTATTAAATAAAGTATATCTCTGTTGTTTTAAAGAATTACGAGTTGGTTCGAGTATATTTTGCGTAAGTAAATTAAATGTGTCAGCATGGTATGTTTTTTACAACTTTAGTTTTTGCCAATAGAATGGTGTGTGTGCGAATAGAATTGTGTGTGTGCGAATTGAATTGTGTGCCTGAGCGAGGGACGGAGCCCTCTGTATATTATAATTTGGTTTTAAGGCTTATTACGATATAGTTAGTCTATAGTAAACCACCGTCGTAAAAAATTTACGTTATCTTGCACGTCCTTTTTTAGCTTTTTCAATGAATCCACCTTCATCAAGTGCAAATTAAGTGCAAGATTTAATTTGTGTGCAAATGGCAAATTATTTCTGTTTAGTTGTAAGTAATATTTTCACCTAAAATACAGGTTACGATACAATATTTCACCCACAATTTTGAGAGCGAGGTGAGCACGTAGTAGGTCTATTCATACGAAACACGCTGGGCCATCTCTTGCACGTTCATTACGTTACACATTACGTTCATATGATGCGTGGCTCAGGTGACCGCAAAATTTTAATTTGTAACTTGAAAATTATATAATATTCGTTTACCTATTTACATCTCATTCGTTTAGATTAAAATATTTCTAGTTTTTTAAGAAACATAAAATGTCGAAACACGAATATTTCATCTCTTTCTGACCAGTAAAACAGGACAGTAAACCGTGCAATAAAATATTTCTTGTTCCTACGAAAGGGCAAAGTGCTGGAGTTGAGGGTGTGTAAATTCTTAAGATATACTGTGAACGGATTTGTAAACTGTAAAGGTTAAGACGACTCTCTGGGGATAGTCCTGCATATTGAATCAGATTGCTTGACCCTAGCGTCAACCCACTACGGTTTATGGACCAGTAACTTGAGGGTAAAAGTAATAAATAACCCACTAACATGAACTGAATACTGGAGTTGTAATAGAATATTTTGTATTTCCGGGTCATTATTTTAATACTTTTTATTTCCTCGTTGAGAAGTTAATTGATCAAGCCATTCTCTATGTCTGTCTATCTTATTGATGTTTTTCAGCTTTTTCTCAATCTCTTTTATCAGGTTCTATGTTTTAAAAAAAAAACCTCTTTTGTTTGTCTGTATTTTGTATTTAAATACGTATTGATATATTTCTTTATATATACAAGGCGTCCAGAAAAAGCGTTCTAAGAATTCAGGGAGTCATTTCCCAGATCAAAATAAGACGAAGAGTTGCAATAAACATAGGACCAATAATGCTCTGTTTTTTGTCTAGCCGCCATTTTGTTTTTTAAACAAAATAATTCATATCTAGAGAAATGTTTTGAGTTCAAACTTGGCACGCAGTTTAACCTACCCATGATCTATCTCAAGAAAAATAAGCGATTATATCCAATCATGCGTTGCAAAATGGCGACGGTTTGAAAATTTCAAACCTAAACTACCCCAAAACCGCACATTTTATAAAAAAATATCAAGACACCTTTTTTGTAGCCCTTTTGATTCCATATTAGACAGCGTAACTGTTAAAACAATCGGGTAAAGGATAACAGCTAAGTTAAAGATAACAGCAGCATATGTACATACAATATTGTTCTTTACTGTGTTGGTATTGGATGCTGGGTTGAACAAACCAATAATTACACATATTAACTTAACCATTATCCTTCATCCGATTGTTTTGACAGTGAAACCATCCGATAAGGAAGCAAAAGAGCTACAAAAAAGGTGTCGTCATTTTTTTGTTCAAATGTACGGTTTTTGAATAATTTAGGTTTGAAATGTTCAAACAGTCGTCATTTTGCAATGCATGATTGGATATCACATATTTTTCTTGAAATAGATCATTATAAAATAATAATCCATGTTTCACAATGGCGGCAGTGGAAAATTATATATGTTAAATACCTAAACAAAACTATACATTTTACAAAAAAATGTAAAGACACCAAATTTTTAGACTATAAAAAAAATCCAACTGTATATTGTTTATAATAATTGAGTCAAAAATAACTATTATTATAATTTTTTCCCCCGCTTACACACTTCCTCAGCAAGGGATATTTAATTAAATTACAAGTGAAAAAACATGGACCAAGACAGGGAGTTGAACCCGGGAACTTCACGTTTCCGTCGTGATGCTCTGCCATCTGAGCTACCCTGATATCTACCGTAGTAGAGGGTAGCTCAGATGGCAGAGCATCACGACGGAAACGTGAAGGTCCCGGGTTCAACTCCCGGTCTTGGTCTATGTTTTTCACTTGTAATTTAATCAAAAATAACGTAGGCTATATAACTAAAATTTAGTGGTAAAAATTTGTATTACTACTGCTTTTTGTTATTATTTCATTAATATGACCACCTTCATCAGTACCCGAATAGCCCTACATTGTAAATTTTCAACTGCCACCATTTTGAAACGGAATGTTGCAGGAAAGCAATATTTTTAAGGAAAATGTACCACATTTAGATCAATATCCGTACCCAGTTTCATGACTATATTTTTAACCGTTTCTGAGATGTGAAGGTATTTGTAAAAATCACATACAGACGGACAGACAGAAAACGGATCGAGATAGGACACATGTTATTTTCTTCTATTTGCTTGTTTTTAGCTGACAATTAACCCCAAATAGTTTCTGACAGAATTAATCGTAAAAGAAAAACATTTACAAGCGAAACACTTACACTTCTTTACAAAATACACATATTTAACCAACTTTAGGGCTCATATATAAGTATGCACGTATACAGCTGCAGTGAAACAACCCTTCCATTCATTCAATATTACCAACTTAACGGTCATAAAGTACAGTTTAAAGTTACACCACGTACAGCTCAAGAAGGCAACTCGCATCCTATCCATTCTTAAAATGTAATTTGCACTTCTACTTCGAGGAATAATATTGCATACTTAGAGTTCGGATAAAGTTAGTTTATATTCACAGACCAAAGCAGCTGTAAGATTATATGAAGTCCGTTCGTGCAAATACAGCGGTAGTCTATTACAAATAATACTTTGAGAAACTAGTTCAAACTGAGGAGCAGATTAAAATTCATATTCCTAAAATGTATACATATTTCTAACATTGATATTAATACATTTTATGTATTTATATAGATTTTTTTTAGTACATAATGTAGGCATAATGTAGGTACATATATATACAGGGTGTTTCGCGAGAGGTTGGAACAATTTCAGGAGATGTTGGCCTAAAAAAATCAAAATTGTTGATATGAACAAAAAATTAAAAAAGTGCATGTTTAAGTTTAGGTAAAGTGTAAATAACCATTTGAGCTTAGAAAAAAGTATCTATTTCGAAATCACAGACAGGTACTTTAATTTTATTTATATGTATATATTATATACAATACAAAGAAGATAAGTGTAAGCCTTTCAGTATCAATCAAATTCCTTGTGACTGTTTATTGTTAGATTTTGTAAAATACACCTAACAGACAACATTTTTACAAAAATAACATATAACTTTTGTGTTAATTTATACTAATATTATAAAGAGGTCAAATTTGTATATATGTAGGGGGAGGGGGGTAATCTCTGGAAATACTGAACCGATTGAAAAAATAGTTTTACTATAATAAACGGTAGCAGATAACTGCCACATACTTTCTTCCAGTTGAAACTTTATACCTTCCTAAGAGTAGCATAGGAGGTGGTTATTTAGAATTGCAAAAGTAGGAAAATGTTACCATGGAAATTATTAGATGCATGTAACACACATCCATATTATATTTTTAGTATTATTTAAACTGTTCGATCGATTTCGAACATATTTGCACCAAACATTAGGCCTGTATAGATGCACGGAAAAAGGTTTTGAAAAATTTTGAAAAACAACCCCCTTTTTGGCTGAAAACCCCCAAATTCAGTTATTTTTATTATTATTATTACCTAAACGAGAATTTTTAGAAACGGCTACAAATAAGTTTTATCAAAATCGTTAGAGCAGTTTTTGAGAAATTTAGATTTTTCTCGTTTTTTGGCCATTTTTGGGGGATAAAACCCCTTAAAAATCAAAAATTTGAAATAATTTTAAAACTCCTGGAGATATTCTAGAACTGCACCTACATACCAAATTTCATCAAAATCGGACCGTTGGTATGATCTCTAGCTCTGTACACATCCTTACAGACACACAGACACACGGACAGACATCACAAAAAAAAAAAACACTTTTTTGGGTTCAGGGAGCACCAAAACAAATAATTCCACTGATAATATTTTTGGGTTCAGGGAGCACCAAAACAGATAATTCCATTAAAAATTCAAATTTTAAAATTTGGACGAAAACAATACTTTCTCCATATACTACGTATAGGGTGGAGAAAGTAAAAAGATACACTATCTTTGAGTGACATATGCTGGAATTAATGTTGATTTAAAGGTTGAAACAACCCCTGAAACAATAAATATTAATTATTTATAAAAAGATATATATATCTAATATTAATTGTTCGTTAAAGCTAGAGAGTTGAAATTTTGTACATATATTGCTTACAAGATACTTAGAAAAAATAACTATAATTGAATTTTGTCGCGTGCTGATAAGGGGTGAAAATGTGATAACAACCCTTAAAATAATAAAAATATATTGTTACATTTTCCTTAAAGTTAGTGAGCGGAAAATTTGTTCATTTATTTTTTACAAGATAGATAGAAAAAGTATCATAGATTTAAATTTTGTCGCGTGCTGCTAAGAGGTGAAAATGTAGTAACAAACGCTATAAAAACAATGTTTATACTATCCTTAAAGCTAGAGAACTGGAGATTTGGCACTTATTAGTTTTAAGGGTTTTATAGGAACAGTTACATCTAATGGGTGAACTGGGGGGTAACAGCCCCATTACAATAAAAATAAATTGTTATAATTCCTACGATTGACACCTTTGTTTCGTAACTGGTAATGTCTTTGCGTTTGCTTCACAGCTGAGGTTGTCGAGCGAAGCGAGCAGGGGTCGTATCCTTCTAGTATGTTATGTAAAGCCTAATCGTAAAATTATGTTAAATACACAACTAGCACACTACCTGAGAAATACAAGCACCCTACTTTGCAGTGTGGTTTTATAAAAGCTTTCACTTGATGCAAGAAATATTCCTCATATTATACAAGTGCCCCTGTGGGACATAATTTAAAAGATTTTGTCTACGCTGCGGACTTCTTTAACGCTGCTGTTAGCAAAGTTTTATGTGAGTCTTGTTTTGGCAGTAAGTGCTTTTATCCACCTCACTTGGAAATTAGAGTAACCCTTTAATACGTCGAGCTTAAATATTTTTATTAAAACTTTCAAAAAGGTGCTAGAAGATAAGGTATAATCGCCAATTCAGCTAAGGAACTGACCTCAATAAAAATGAGGACGACAAAACAGATCAGCTCTATTTTACAGTCTGGCCTGCAGCGAGCATTTAGTTCACCATATTGCTCACTAGAAATCACCACGCTATAGTATTGTCAGATGCTGCACCCTATTGGTCAATTTATAAACTTGTTGGAACCCTGACAAAATTGATAACCTCTCAATGAACTGAACTATCCTGACAACTGATTTTTATAAGAAACTAGATATGTATTGTTTTAAACTAATTGAATATTTCGGGGAAAATATCACGTTATCAAAAAAGGTTCAAAATATAGAAATTTTATCACTTTAATGTTTTGTTTTTGCTTTGTGAAACATTTGAGACGGCCTAAAAGTAGCGTCCTCTGGAGGGGCTTATTTCCCTCCGCCAGGCCGTCCATCAAACGAGATCTCACATGTACCCCAAAAGAGAAAAGCTACCTTGAACACTTTGATGTAAGATTTGATGGAAAGAATCATCTGCCAGAATTTCAGGTCAAAAATATACATCAAGGTGTAAACACCCTGACTGTTCCTGGAAGACCTTTTTGTGTGCACAAAATGTACCCTTGTGCTTTGATAGAAAAAAAACTGTTTTCATGAGTTTCACCAAAAGTAAGTTCCTTTAATTGACCGATCCTCCTAGTTACAGTTAATTCCATTTCAGAGGTATTATTAAGTAAACTATTTTAATACAACTTGCAAAATGAAGAAGCATAATGTATATTTCGGAGGTAATACCAAGTAAACTATTTTAACAAAACTTGCAAAATGAGGAAGCCCAATGTATATTTCAGAGGTAATACCAAGTAAACTATTTTAACACAACTTGCAAAATGTGGAAGCACAATGTATATTTCAGAGGTAATACCAAGTAAACTATTTTAACACAACTTGCAAAATGAGGAAGCACAATGTATATTTCAGAGGTAATACCAAGTAAACTATTTTAACACAACTTACAAAATGAGTAAGCACAATGTATATTTCAGAGGTAATACCAAGTAAACTATTTTAATTAACACAACTTACAAAATGAGTAAATACAATGTCCATTTCAGAGGTATTACCAAGTAAACTACTTTAAAACAACTTACGAAATGAGGAAGCACAATGTCCATTTCAGAGTTATTATTAAGTAAACTAATTTTTTAAATTTATGAAATGAGGAAGCACAATGTCCATTTTAGAGGTATTACCAAGTAAACTATAACACAACTTAAAACCACTTACAAAATGAGGAATTATTGAGTAAAATATTTTATAACAACTTACGAAATGAGGAAACGCAATGTCCATTTTAGAGCGATTATCAAGTAAAAAATGTTAAAACAACTTACGATTTAAGAAGCAAAATGTCTGAAATGGAGGTTTACCAGGTAAAAAATTTTAACAAAATCTATGAAGTGTGGAAGCACAATGTCCATTTCAGAGGTATTACCGAGTAAACTATTTTAACACAACTTACGATATGAGGAAGCAAAATGTCCATTTCAGAGGTATTACCAAGTAAACTATAAACTCTGCTATATACACTACAACGGACAAAACTCGTTGTAGGTCTTGAGTTTAACTTTGCAATTAATTTTGTAAGTTTGAATATTATGGACTTGCCGCGAGTTGAAGCCGAATGTAGGTCACGAGATCAGCATGTACACGCGGGCGGTCTGTTATCGGGTAGAATTAAACTTTTGGACCCTGCCTGTCTGAAAAGGAATGGGAACTTATAAAAATTACTTAAAAGATTCCTACGGGAAGCCAAAATCCAAGATTTGAATAAAAAATAGAAATCTTCAGGAAATGCATTACGCTAACCGCGGGTGTATTTACTGCAAGATTAGATATTAAAAAATCACAAAGTTACGTAAGATTTAAAAAAGAAAAGGTTTTTTAGGCTTTTCTTAAAAAGACCTAAAATAAAGGTGAAATAAGTTTTAGCGAAATTTTGTCATATAAAAAAGTTAATGTTAATTCATAAAGTTTAAAGGATAAAAAAGTAGGTTAAAAATAAAGTTTTTTAAATTCTAACTAAAACGAGTTTTAGTATTGATAAATGTAATTTATAATGTAAAAGAAAAACTAGAAAATTTATGAAAGGAAAAAGGTGATAGAATTTGCACCTTTACAGTTAATCGAAAATTTAAACTCAAACTTTTAACAATCCAAAATAGTAAATGGTATGTAAATGAAGTAGTTATGTAAAAATAATCCAGTATTTGAAATATTTTTCGGGAGTAAAGTAAAACCCCAGTTTGTGAAAAATCGTTAAAGTCCCTAACCTCACAGCAAGACGACCAAAAGCAGAAATGAGATGAAAATCCGGCTAGTGAATGAAAACCAATGGACAAGAAAAGTGAGAAAAGAAAAACTGAAAGAAGTGGAAATTTAAGACTTTTCCGGGAAAAATCGCCGCGGAAAAACGCGCGCGGGTCGTGTACGCGAACCAAGAGTCGTACGAACGTCACTCGAGTTCGTGTGGAAAGGTAACAACGAGCTGAGGAAAATGATGTCAGTTTCAGGAAAATCGGAAAAACCCTGGAGGAGTTACATAGAAAAAGAATTTCCATAGCATAAAACTGCGGGAAGCGAGATAAGAACGCAAGACAGTAGAGGGGCGGTCTGAAGACGAGACGGATGGAAGGAGAACAGGGTTACCAGCTTACGAAAATGGGCGTACTCAAAGAAACAATAGAAACTTAATTAAAACAAAGGCTAAATCAAGTTACAAAATTATGAAAAAATTAAAATAAAATTCAGGATGAAAAGTTACGTAGATTAGAAGTTTGAAATTGGCGAAAAAATGGATTTTAAAGCATTATGGAAATACAGTGGTAGAAAGCTTAAGTTGGCAATGAAATAGTGCCGAAAAACCTTATATAAACGATTGCTCGGGGAGACACGAGATGCCTTATTATCTCTACGATGTAATTAAACGCATCGTGCATGCCTTATTACTTTTACGCTGTAAGTGATACATCAAGGCTGCTGCTTAATATTTTTACGAGGTAGATTGACGCATCGATGCAGATACTTGTTTTTTATAAAATACTTTAGCGTGCTAGAAGCTAAGTATTTTCTTCGTTAAACTTTAAAAATGTTATAACAAGTAAGACGATACGTCATTGCGGTTTTCATCTGGGATGCAGCAATAGACACCGCCTTAACTCTACAAGAACTTCAGTAGCAACTTAGTATATACAAAGTTAGCCTAACTTGGGATTTTCTGGAGGAAAAACATAGCCTACAGGACAGCTGATACATGGAGTGATTCGTATAGCTTCCAGACAGGACTCCAGGACACCACCAGGCGACCACTAGAACATGCAACTGTAGCTACGAGGGAATAGACGAACCGGGATTGCAGACACGGCATCACCACATCCATCTTTAAGAAGCCATCCATCATACATCCAGACAACCCTACAGGACTCCACCTTCATCCACAAGACAACTCTATCAGCACGCAGAACATCTGTAGCTTATCATCACTATACAGCGTTCGCGGATCTCACCACAAACGTCGCGGCGAATGGACAAGTGTGAAAAGGTCGGTAGAAGCGTAAAATACGTTAGTCCCTATTAAATTGCCTGAAGTAAATTCAAATAAATTTATTTTAAATACTGGGTTACTTAGGATGTTAGATTAAGAAATATTTGTAATTAATTATAAAAGTAAATTCATTAAATCGTAAAGTCAAATTCAAATTTTCATTAAAATATAGATTAAATTCAATTGAGTAATAAAATATTAAAATAAACTATAGTAAATTAAGAGGTTAGTTCTGCCTTATAGTTTAGAAAGTTATTATTTTATTTGAGAAGAAAGTTATTATTTGGTTTTGTTTGAAAAATATTAAATACAAGAATTTTGTTTTATGTTTAAAATTAGAAAAGAGAAATTATTAAAATTTTATTTTGTTTTATTAAAGGTTATTATTTACAAAAACACCTAATATTCAAATATCCCAATAGTTTATGAATTTTAGATTAAGAATTGATAAAGTGGAATTTCATAAAATAATTGCAAGCATAAGTAAGCAATTTACAAGGTTAGTTCCAGTGTACTCACTCTTCAGAGGTTTACAAAAAATAAAATTATTAACTTGTGTTCTAACTGAGCTAAAATCAAAAATAAATTACTGGAAGTATAAAGTAAATTTTTTTGTCAGAATAGTCAGCGAACTGAATATTCGACACATAGTTATTTCACCTAGGCCAAACAAAGTGAGATTGCCTATAAGACTTCCAGTAGGTGGAAATAACTTATTCTCCAACAAAAGAACCATCGCTGAAAAGGTTATCCGTTGTAACACATAATATGTACTATATACAGTAGAGCGTGACGGAATAGAGCGTTTCAGAAAAATGCATGACGGTAAAATCAGATTAAAATTTTTTGGACTTGGTGCGCCTATAGAAGTTTACACTTCAAAAAATTGTAATTGCTTCAAAAATTAGTTTTTCTGGCAGAGGAACGATGTAGCAAATTTTGTTGTGTAATCTGCAATGGTTACAGAAATCTAACTCAGTTCACAGACTTTTGAGACACCCTGTATTTAGCAATTCAGAGCATACACAGAATAATACAAAAACTAACTATAAATGTGACAGTGTGAACCGAGCAAGCGTTTGTTCTGCTTACAAAACAAGACCATAAAGCTTCTCACTTCAGGGACCTGAGAGATACAACACAATATAAACACTGGAAAACGTGCCTCGTGTAGGAATTACTTTATGACGTCATGCGTCATATCTGTTTCGTTTTTGTGTTATCAACTTTTGTTTTAACAACAGACATGGTTTGCATTTTGAGAAGTGAACTTAAATAATTGTAATTAGTTTAATTTTTAAAATGAATTACTCGTTTGCCAAAATGTTAAGAGAAAAATAATGTTTTGTCTATGGCCTGTTTCACACTTACCCCGGCTGTCGTGTAACCGACAACTATCCGACCTGTAGCCGACGCCGACACTAAAGTTGATCTTTTTCACATTTACCCGATCTAACCGACATCTAGCCAAGCCTAGGCTCGTTCAGACCTCGATTCAATAAAATACATTGTATGCAGACTGTATATGTATACAGTACACTGAGTTATAGTTAATTCTTATATAAATATATTCTTCATGTATATTTTAAATTTCACACAAATCGGATGATTATTTTTAGAGAAAATTGATTTTTATCTAGGCCTAATATAATTTCGTTAAGACTAGCGTTCAGCCATAAACAGTCTCGATGAACTTATCATTAATAAAAATACATTTTCTCTAAAAATAAACATCCGATTTGCATGACATTTAAAATATAAATAAACAACATATGTATAAATATAATAAAAAAACAAAAATGATACATCTACTAAAAAATGTGTGGTCGAATTATTTTCTTATTGCACATTATATATTGGTTTTGTAAATAGGTATAAAACATTTAGTACATATATATGAACACTAGCTGACACGTACGGCGTTGCCCGTGGTGGTTGGTATTTTCAGTCTTTTTAACGTAATTGTATTATTTTTAAGTGTTCAGTCAGTGAGTGGTATTTGGCTTTTATATATATAGATCTTAAATAATAAAAGCACTATTGTCATAATAATAAAAGATCTGAAATTATGATTTTAGTAACTTTGATCCCCTAAACCCCTCCTAAAATTTCGAAATTTGTCATACATACCCTTTCTTAGTGAGCATTTATGGCCCTAGAGGAAGCTACATACCAAATTTCATTCCAATCCGTTCGGTAGTTTTGAAGAAATCGTGATTTAATAACTTTAATCCCCCCAAACCCCCCCTAAAATTT
>JAGFPH010004316.1:110874-122554 GCA_018207615.1 Philaenus spumarius | reverse complement strand
TGCTACTTGGTAGTTGTACTCGCACAGAGGTAATTTCGCTTCAGGTTTACATACTGGAACCTCAACTTTGAACGGCAGATTTTGTTTAGTGGCAGAAGGAGGAGGAGATGGGCGTGCTACTTGGTAGTTGTACTCGCACAGAGGGCATTTCTCTTCAGATTTACATACTGGAACCTCAACTTTGAACGGCAGATTTTGTTTAGTGTCAGAAGGAGGAGAAGGAGGTGGGCGTGCTACTTGGTAGTTGTACTCGCACAGAGGGCATTTCACTTCAGATTTACATACTGGAACCTCAACTTTGAACGGCAGATTTTGTTTAGTGGCAGAAGGAGGAGGAGATGGGCGTGCTACTTGGTAGTTGTACTCGCACAGAGGGCATTTCTCTTCAGATTTACATACTGGAACCTCAACTTTGAACGGCAGATTTTGTTTAGTGTCAGAAGGAGGAGAAGGAGGTGGGCGTGCTACTTGGTAGTTGTACTCGCACAGAGGGCATTTCGCTTCTGGTTTACATACTGGAACCTCAACTTTGAATGGCAGATTCTGTAAAACATACAAGTTTAGGTTAGTCAACACGAATTAAAAAAAAATCAAGGGTCATTCTCAGTATTGGTTTCGTCATCTGGTCATACAAAACCTGAACAGGGGAAGGTGAAAAAATATCCGAAAACTGTGTTTTTATATATATGTATATTTGTGTTCGCACTCTAACGGCTTGGTTATCCATGTCGTTCGGACGAGTTTGTTAGCTAAAAATATCCAACAACCGGAAGCTCGTTTTTTGGCAGGAAATTAACATTGTTTTTAAATTTTTCGTACTTTTTGTTTAGTTTGTCTAGATTCTAGACAAATAAATATAAGAAACTATTCTGCACGTGTTGTTTTTTTACACGATTTTATAGTCTGTCTGGCTCCTCCAAAATCGATCAAAACTTAAAATATCATTCAAGTACCAGATTAAAATACATATGGGAACATCGGGAATACGAACTCGCGAAGTGAAGCCGTCTATAATCCGGGCTGCAAGGTCGAGGTCCAAACTCGCTAAGCTCAGTCCACAATGCAAGACCGCACGGTCGATGTACAGTCGCAAAGCAAGTTTTTTCCGCTACGAGTGGAACGAAACCGCATCTTAGGGCCGGAGGCTGAGGTGCAAACCAATTCTGCTAATATATTTCGCACTCGCAGGCAGATATTCAGCTCTTTCGCGAGTCGACTAATGTCCCAAATAGATCTTTGAACGCCTAAAACATAATAAAAACTTAATTTTGTAAATTCGTTTCGCTGACGTTAAGGGGGGCGCTACCCTGTCGCCATATTGAATCTGATTCCCATAAGAGCAATGCTATAGAATAAGTAATTTTTTTCCGTTAATTCGTGGAATAAATTAAAAAATTTGGTTTCATTTTGAAGTACTGTCATATGCAGATGTTGATTGCTGAATACATTTTCAAAAACTGTTTTATTGTTTTCATAAACGTATGATATAAATAGTAAAAAATAGTAAACTTTATTAATTTTTTACTCAGTTACAAAAAGATATATTGCAAAAAACCTTAGCAATCAACACCCACACTCTATTTTACTTTAAGAAAAAATACAGCTTTCGTTTTTTTGACAAAAACAACACAAAAATATGCTTAATAGTGAAGGTTGGTTATTTAACATTGAAATTGGTACCCAACTTCGCCGTTTTGAATGTGGGGAGCCGAGCCTTAAGGCTCTTCTTTACCTTGAAGAAAACTCCCGAGTGTACAGTATGATTTCAATGCAAAAGGCCTGACTCAAGGCGCAAAATCGTTGAAACATGCATTCGTAATACCGTGTTTCGGATTATATTTATAAATTAATAATCTGGGAAACTACTTTAAGTTATAAAGAAGGCTTTATATTTTTTACGTGTTAGCTTAAAATATGGAAATTATTGCTTAAAACTCCCAAAAAATGCGTTAAAAATAATCGATTTTTACTCATTTAAACTGTTGATTAAAAGGAGTTGCCGACGGTTTCTTTCAATTATGAGATATAAGACAAAAGCACAAACCTTTAAGAACAATTTAAGATGTTTCACAACTTTTTAGGTTGAAAAACGGCGTCCGAAACACGGTAGTACGAAGTGCATATTTTTGCTGTTTTACGCAAGGTTTAGAAGACCCTTAACTCATGTCAGCTGTTTGCTGGGTGATCATATTGTTTTCTATTGACACGGCACAGCAGTCTCTGCAATTGCTGACTACGCAGGAAGCCGTTGCCTAGACTTGGCCTCATAATCATTTCTCGGCACAAGAAAACACTTAGGCTACATCCGGTCGGAAATTAAATTACCTCTTGAATATTCTAAGAAATGTTTGATTTTATATTTATCTTACTTTACAAATCCAAGAGAAATGGGTCGGTATATATTTCATTGTTATTCCACATGGCTTTTCCGCGTTCATTTTATACGATAGTTTTTCTGCAAACGTTCCGCCCCCCTTAATGGTAACGTTTGTTTTAATTTAATTCAAACAGGTTTATGCCAAGCTAAAGTAACCGTAGAGTGAACGTGTGTGTGTGTGTGTGTGTGTGTGTGTGTGTGTGTGTGTGTGTGTGTGAAAGTTTTGTAAAAACTGATAAAATAAAACTACCTAAAAGTATTTGGATGGAATCTAAAGCTACGGCTATACTTGTACGATCAGATCAGATCAGATCGGAGCCGAATTTTTCCGGAGGTATTCTTTCTGTGTATTTAAATAGGGGGTGGCTAAATCTATACGATCAGATCAGAGCAGAGCGGAGCCGAATTTTTTCCATGCTCTGAGAGTATACCGGAACGGGTCGGCTCGGCTCCGCTCTGCGCGGATCTGATAGATATAGCCACCCCTCCCGATCGCTCCCGATCAAAAAGAACGTTCGGTCTCTTTCGTCAACAATCAGGACAATTCGTGATGAAAAAAGGTGATGAAATTTTCCAAATGACTGGAAAAATCAAGTAAGTATTCATATAACATGGTAAATTTATATCAAAGGCAGTGGCATTTAAAAAAATAGTTAATTCTTTTAAATAAAATAATTTGTGTATAAAAAGTTTTTTACTACATTACAATTTTAAACTCAAATACAAAATAGCCTAGGTTAATACTAATAAAACACAAATGTACAAAGTGTACCCTGAACTTTCTAAATGTAGTGCAAAAGTTAACCAACCTACCCTAACTTATCTGCCTATCAGTATGTATATTAAAAAAAAGAAGACATTTTAAGAAACTGGCTATGTGGAAAAGGTATATTTATTTATAATTAAATGACTCAAATTTAAAAACAATCATACAAAAAATAACAGTGATACAGTAAAATAATATGTATCAGACTTTGTGTATATTATGTCATAGTTTTAATAAATTAGATGTAACAAAGCATCAAACGCAGTAATATACTTTTATATGCAGATTACTTGAAGCTGTTAAAAATTTACCAAAGGACTCGGTTGTTACAAGTTACAAAACAATATTGACTCTTTGATGTTGGAGTAGAACCTAAAACTTCATATTTCTAAGTCTTTATAAATGTCATCCGTAAGAAACAGTGATAATTTTAACCTTGGTTTTTATTATGAAATTGGCAATACTTAATTGACATACGTAATCACAACAGACGCATATTTCGTTTTATTTTTTGTTTTTAATTACGTTGTTTTAACTGACAAAATCAACTACAACTTGTTTATTATAATGCTTTTCGAAATTATTAGCCTATGCAAAATTTAAGTTTAACAATTTTTTTTCTATTTACTTGTCGCTTTTGGTTGATAGGATGTGTCCCTATGTTTCTTTGTTTTCTTTCCTCATCCAACACAATCATCAAAAATTCTTCGTCGGTGTCCGAGCTAGATAATTTTGCAATTTACGGTGGTTGTTACAGTAACAGCAAATTCAGACTAACTGATGGTGAGGTTGAATGCGCGCGCATCCTTCCGACACATGTCGGAACGGTGCGGTTCTGATAGATTTAGCCACTACATCGGAATTCCGCGACGGACCGGGTCGGCTCTGCTCTGCTCTGATCTGATCTGATCGTACAAGTATAGCCGTAGCTTAAATGTGAAGAGGCATGTTTTTTTTTATTCAAAGGGATCAAAGAGATTTATATGAAATTGTGAACAGAGGAAAAAGTCCCTTTTGTAAAAATATACAAAATACAATAAATTGACAAAAATATCATTTTAGGCTCGGCAGACCTAACGACCATTTTGGATTTCAACGCCCAAAAGAGCAATGTTAAACGCGTAACAAGATTACTCGAGCAATACTGATCAGAAAATTGTTCTGAGTATGTCATTTTAAAGGTTGGGACGGTCCAAATGTGATTATGTTTAAGTTTTTAATTTTTTTTTTTCAAACTAAATTTGATCTTTGACTTAGCTAAAAATCTAAGTTTTCGATTATTTCCTTTCTCAATAATGCAAATACCAAAAATTTTAAGAGATCACCATATTCAAAATTTAAGGGTCTGCTGTAGTGGCGGCCATCTTGGATTTTTATCCCGTAAGAGCAATGTTAAATTTAAAACCATTTATTTCGTTTATTTTTTATCATAAAATTGTTTGAAGGTCTGTCTCATTTTAACCACAGTCACAATACGCATACGGTTTGCGTTTCACATTATTTTTTTAAATCCCGTTGATTTGTCACGTTATTGACACTTTTTAAGTACCAAGTTTGAACTTGTTTCCCTACACGATACAAAATTTATAGTTAAAAGTGAATTGCAAGCCGGATCAGCAATTTTATAAAGAATATTCAGGTTTTTTTCAGGTCTTTATTCAATTTCAAAAGACGGATTTATAAAATGGTTTTAAATGAGGCAATGTGAAAGCGCTCAGCTGCAAGAAATTGCACTGTTTAGATACGGTTTTAGGGTGAAGCGCTGGAGTCTCCGATTGCTTTCTCTTTTACTGGAGCAGACCCTTAAGTACCTTTCTAGTAAAAGTGATTTAAAAAATGTGCATTATTCAAGGCGATAGCATGTCCGCACCGAATTTGTGTTCCTACTCGAGTGTTTACTCTGCACTCTGGTGGTTATCACATTAACTTCGTCGCGGAAGAATACTAGAACAAATAATATATCCGTTTATTTTGAATATGTGCGAGAGAGCTGTGTTTATAAAATGTACAGATTTTTCAATATCCTGTAAATAAGGGTATTGCAACTTAATACCCTTATGACGTTCAAATCGAAAATGGCCGATAGGTCAGCCGAGACTTAAACTCAAATCACAACTTTTTTTACGCGGGAAGTATTAGACTTGTCTTTTCATTGTCATCGGACTGCGCATGCAAACATAAATAAAAACCTATCTATATAAAAGCGAAATGGCACTCATTCATTCATCAGCAGAACTAAAAATCTACTGAACCAAATGAGTTCAAATTTGGCATGCATGTTCAGTTGGACCTTTAGACGCGCACTAAGAACGGATTTTGAAAACATCCCAAAAATACGCCCAATATTCGCGTTTTTCTAGCGATTTTTTGCGTTTTCTCAGCTTTTTCGAGAACTAATTGGCAGAAAATGTTGAAATTTGGTACTTAGGTTCGTTTAAGGACTAAAAGTAGTCTGTTAAAAAATGTTTGAGATTCTCCCAAAATTACGCCAGAAATAGGCGTTTTTGCATTTTTCCTTGCGTTTTCAATGCGTTTTTGATCATCCTCAAATTACGCCCGAACGGATTGGAATGAAATTTGGTATGTAGCTTCCTCTAGGGCCTTAGGCGCTCTCTAAGAAAGGGTATGAAAAATTTCGAAATTTTAGGAGGGGTTTGGGGGGATCAAAGTTACTAAAATCATAATTTCAGATCTTTTATTATTATGACAATAGTGCTTTTATTATTTAAAATCTATATATATAAAAGCCAAATACCACTCACTAACTGAACACTTCAAAAGATTACAATTACGTTAAAAAGACTGAAAATACTAACCACCACGGGCAACGCCGTACGTGTCAGCTAGTCTATACTTATAAAAGCCAAATACCATTGACTGATTGACTCATTGACTCATCACAGTTTCTCCAAAACCACGAGGCCTACAAACATGAATTTTGGCACTAATACTCTTGATAGGCTCTAGACGCGCACTAAGAAAGGGTTTCCGAAAATTAGAAATTTTAGGGGAGGGGTGTTGGGGGTTCAAAGTTACTAAATCACGATTTCTCAAAACCTAGCGAACGGATTGGAATGAAATTTTGTATGTAGCTTCCTCTAGGGCCATAGATGCTCGTTAAGAAAGGGTTTAAAAACATTCGATATTTTAGGGGGGTTAGGGGGAAAGGGTCAAAGTTACAAAATCACGATTTCTCTAAAACCATAGAACGGATTGGAATAAAATTTGGTATGTAGCTTCCCCTAGGGCCATAGGTGTTCGCTAAGAAAGTTTTTCAAAAAATCGAAATTTTAGGGGAGGTTTGGGGGGGAGGTCAAAGTTACTAAACATCCCCATAAGAAATACATAGTGTAATATATTTATTGATATAATATATTTTTTGTTAATATACATTTAACTTTGATTTGTCTATCCGTGCAAAGCCGGGTCGGGCCAGCTAGTATATTATATACGTTGGTAACATCATGTAAGTTGTTTTGTATAACAGAAGTTCAAGTTTAAAAAAACGTGAAGTTTTAACTTACAGTATTCAACATTCCATAATAGTCGAATGCGGCTAGGTTAAAAAGGCCCGACGTTTGCAAACATATCAGCTGGGGGTTGTAAAATAAAAGGGGTTTTTTCTCAAAATTAGTAGTATATTTATGGTATTAGTTGATAAGTCATTTCATTTCAAGTTTCTTTTAAATGGGAGCTATTGTTTTCTCTCTTACCCCAGAATGCTAAAGCCTTTCAAAAATCCAATTTTCAATACCAATTTACACAAAAAACGTTTTTATAAAAAATCTTAAATTTTTTTCTTATTTTAATGATGAAAAAGTAATACAAAATAGGAATTTCAATTGGAAATTTTAAAATTGGCCACCATATTATAACTGAAACGTGTTTCTACCTTGTTAGAAGCCATGAAATCTAGCCGTTACCATATTTTTTACAGAATGTTGGCACTTAAGCAAACCGCTACTAACCTGACTAAAAACATCATTACCCGGTACATCTCTGTTTAACACGTTCACTGCTAAGGGCGCACATGTGAACTTGACACTGAACACTATGAGAAGCTGCCGGCGCACAGTGCTTCGCACGCCAAACCCTGTGTTGGTTGTATTTTCAATAAACAATGTATTGCGTGCTTCGCACGCCAACCCTCGTGTTGAAGGTATCTTCAATAAATAATGCATTGCGTGCTTCGCACGCCAACCCCCGTATTGGGAGTAATTTCATTACACAGAGCATTGCGTGCTTCGCACGCCAATTTTAAGCCTGTGTGCTATAGACGCACATGTGCGTCCGCTTTAAAATATTAGTGATTATTACGTAGAAAGGTTCAAAAATAAAAAAATAAAGTAATTTCTGCTCATTTAGGCTATAAATATAAAAAATAAAAGGTCAGCTCCTAGCATAGGAAATACGAAATTTGCGTAGCAGTGAACATTAAGGGTGAGGTAAACATCCACTAGTTCGTTTGAAGGATGAGTCACATTAGAAAGATGTGTGGGAAAATGTTTTTTTTCCTCCACTTACGCCCTTTCACCACACCCCCTTCCCATCGCGCCAGGACGAGGTTAAGTGCCATGATTCACGCCGATATCTGTTCACACACTGCTGTAACTCGGTATAAAACAATAACCAATAAAGTGTACTTTTTTCAAAACAAAACGAGGTTTTTCGAAAAAATATATAAAATTTGCCTTAACCTAATCTTACCCCGAGACACGGAGCGCAAGGCGGGCCATACTCTACAACCTGGATGTTCTTTTTCGGTTCGCAAGCAAATCTGTGGTCGCACACCCGTGGTCCTTCGCACTGTAAACAGTAAAACATTTATAATTAGCGAATTTCCATCTTATTTACTCCTCCGTCTTAGAAAATTTTGTAAAAAATAAAATTTACGAAATCTATTTGGAAGCAATTTTTTTAGGTCAAGCACTTTGAAATAAATTTTTTTGTCTTTTGGAATTTTTTCTAAAAACTCTCCCTTTTCGAGATATTAGCAACTTTACGTCAAATTATTTCAACACGTTTAGGGCCGCCATTTTGTTTTGCTTGGACCGATTTTTATTTTCTTTATGTCATTTTCATAGTCTTAAATATACCTTTAAAATGATGTATCACATCACCATACAACCTATTTAAAAATGTTGAGTTGCCCCCAAATCCCCCCTTTTTAGGGGACGCTCAAAATTTCCGATTGCTTCAAGAGATACTTTGGGTTAAGTTAGTATCGTTCGCCAAAGGATATTTGTTTGTTTTAACAAACACAAAAGTTAAAGGGGGGGAGTGACTTTATAACCACCCTGTATAATCTAATAATAAAAGCCTATTACAAGAGGCTTTGTGCTGACTGAATGATTGAATTATTAATTCTGTCTGGGAAATTAATACACACATTTAATAACGTTTTATTTGCAATTTTAAACCGTAATTGTTAATGACTGCATGACTGATAAAACATGCCTAGTTAATAGTCAGTATTAATAAGGACTTTCACTTCTGGATAGTCTGTGACCATAAAATTAGTTTAATTTAGTTTTTTTTTTTTTTTTTTTAATAAGCTGAATATTTACAATTTTACGATTTAGGTTATTATAGCCTACCTAAAGATATTACGATTTTTTCACTAAAACTTTAAGCAACCAATAGTACAAAATTGATTTTAAAAACCGCATTTAGTTTATTCTTTGCTCTATTTCAAGAAAACATAAGCACACGTGTATGGTCCCATAAAATATCACTTTACTTATTCCTGACTGTTGACGGATTCCGTAGATGGAGAGTGTAAATTTCAACAAAGAGGCTATTTGTTCCATGTTTCCAATTTTATTGGGACCAAAGAAGATGTCAAGCATTTCCCATGTTTTTTATAACGCCGTGTATATTTAAAATCTTGGACTAGGTTCTTACGTACTTATTATAATAGTCTTATGTACTAAACGATTCCCACAAACTTACTTTGGAAAGGTTTTCCTTTTATAAGAGCAGATTAGCTCATCCATCAAAGTGTTTCTAGAAGAGCACAAGCTAGAGAGCTTTGTAAAAATAAAAACAAACTACTGTACTAAGAAATTATTTCAAAATCAATGTTTATGTATTATATAAACATGTCGGATTGGTATACAGCACACTTTGATATTTAAGTAAGGAATATATTCTTCTATCGCAGCGTTAATATCGAAGCAGAAACTCTCACCGATACAATCTATACATCTCGGAATAACTGCAAATCCTGCAACGAGTACTTTTACTTCACACCTTGATTTAAACGAAGTAAGTAATTTTGGAAAGGTTTTACTTTGATTAGTAGAACCTCAAATGAATAATAATTTCTTTATTTATAATAAACATGGAATTTAATTTTGTCTGTAGTTTTCACGTCACAAGACAAAAATATTGCATCAAACTGTAGGTAAAAATTCCGAGGAATGTCCTAGAGTAGATTACCACCAAAGAGAGGCCGATAGACCCTTAATTATAAAAGTAACTATAGAAAACGTACTTAAATTAGAACATTTCTTATAGAAACAGGTGCACTGTCAATCTTAAAAATACAACAATTATTTACATTAAAATTATTACAACTCTTCTTATCCAAGATTTAACAGATACTTTAAATTCTATTGCAATGCTGTTTTAACCCCCTCCCCCTCCGATGCATAGGGGTGTTGATGCGTATATCTGTCTTTGGTATTGAAGTTCCCAAATGGATGAACCGGTTTTTTTTTTTTTTAAAGATGACTTGATCGATCGACAGCGTTCTTAGCCATGATTCAAGAAAATCTGCTCAGCCGTTCCGAATACGTAAAAACTTAAACTGTAGTAATATTCTGCTGGACGGAATTTCGTTCTTAGTACAATTACGGGACGAAACCCTTGTTTTTCACATTTACAGTAGAATTCCAGTTATCCGAATCAATTGGGACCGAACCCCATTCGGATAATCGAAAATTCGGATAGTTGGATTTTTTCCGAAAAAAGGGTCTAATTTAACCTTTTCGGGATTGGCTTCGCGTTTACGCGACTAGAGTAAACTATCACTACATACTACGGTCGCGTATACACGTTTTATAACTTTAACGTTTGAGTACATCATCCCGTTTACACGTTCACTGCTAAGGACGCACATGCGAGCTTGACACTGAACACTATGAGAAGCGGCCGACGCACATTGCATTGCACGTCAACCCCCGTATTGGAAGTATTACGCCAACCCCCATATTGGGAGTATTTTCAATACAAAACACATTGCGTGCTTCGTACGCCAACCCGAATAATGGGAGTATTTTCAATACACAGTGGATTGCGTGCTTCGCACGCCAACCACCATATTGGGAGTATTTTCAATGCACAATTCATTGCGTGCTTCGCACGCCAACCCCCGTATTGGGAGAACGTTCAATACCCAGAGCGTTGCGTGCTTTGCACGCCAATTTTAAGCCTACGTGCAATTTTAAGCCTACGTATACCGAATCATTATTTTGCAAATCGCCGTACGTTCCCGCCTTAATATTTTTTTTCTGAAATTCTGAATGCGATTCGGATAATCAGCGATTCGGATAGTTGGAGCTCGGATGATTGGAGTTTTACTGTATGTTCACACAGTAGCCTATACAAGAAAACATGCAATAAAGTACAACTCGATCAATGTAATTGGCGAACAAACGTATCCACTCGGCATTGAAAAAAACGGGAAATCACACAACTCATGATAATAATGATGTTTAGTTATTTCTCTTTACCACGAAGAAAATGTATTTTAAAATTGAGGAAATACCTAACCACCAATACCACTAATTGGTTTGTGCGCGGAAAATGCACGGAGAAAAGCGAGTTTAACTTTCCAAGGCTTCCTCGCAGTGTTTCCAAGCTACAAGTCACTAAGTAGCAGTTTTACAGATTTCGAGCTAATAGTACTTGCAGAAACATTACATCACCTATGGTTCACACTATTATTTACATACCTAAGTATTTGTTAACCCTTTATTATTATTTGGACAGCTAAGGTAATTTCATTAGTCTGATTAGTAGACCATTGCAGAACCAATTGGACCAAGTTAAATCGAAGTAAATGTTGCATTTCATTTTCTGGAATAGTAATATGATGAAGTAGCCTTTAAATTCGACTAACCGGATAAATTATATTTTTAATAAAAACAAAATTCAAAGTTTAAAAACCCCCAACACACAAATTAACTAGAAAAGAGCTGCTCTGTCTGTTTGTAGTATCGTAGCTCCCAAACGGCTCAACATATTTTCTTGAATCATAGCTAAGAACACTCTCGATCAAGTCACCTTTCGAACAAAAAAAATACTAAATCAAAATTGGTTAATGCGTTTGGGAGCTACGATGCCACAGACAGACAGATTCACACTGTTTGCGTTTGGGGTTAAAAAGGGCAATAAGCAACTACAACTACCGTCCAACTAAATCTTGTCTTAGTTTTTTTTAGGTATTTGAAAAATTAAAGATGAAAAGAATCGTTTCTTTTCGTAGTAAATACAATAATATACTGAACACAACTCAGTTTGGATTTCGTAAG
>JAGFPH010004316.1:67662-91913 GCA_018207615.1 Philaenus spumarius | reverse complement strand
TGTTAGACACGATCTGAAACTATGCTGCAGCTCGTCATATCGGAACTTTTATGTATTTTTATACGAATTCGGTTTGTAAAAAAATAAGTTTTTTAAAGAAAAAGTCGGCAATGAAACCAACGACTTTACTACAAGAATTGAAATTGATCGTAATCCGTTAATTTATAATTTTCATTTTTTAAGTACTATTATTTGTTTTAGAAATTTGACCGGTTTAGAATGCCTGGATTTGAAATAAAAGTTTGATCGAAATATAAAAAATACTTTATATTTACAATAAATTTTGTTTTGTTTAAATAATTCGAAAACTAAAGAAGATACGTACAAAACTACGTATCTTTTCAAAAATGTAGTTCTTTTTTCTGAAAATACTGCTAGGACTAGCATCCCTGAGCTCTTTAAACTCGAATATACCTAAATTGGTTCAAGGAAATTCGACGTTACATCCCTCGTAGCCCTTGAAATTTCCTGTATAATCGTTATGGAGCGATTATATAACTTAAAAGTTAATTACGTTATCGTTGAAAAAAACGCATTTTTTTCTGAGTAAATTTCGGAGAATGTAAATTCAGATTATTGACGAATACCGATAGTCCGTATTATTAATATATAATAGTATATTCTCGTACACTACACACACTTACACAGATATACATAATAAATATGTTTAAATGTTGTATTAAATAATAAATTACCTTATAAACGGCGAAGGGATAGTAATTAAATTTAAATACACTATTAAAACATTTAAAGTAATTATAAAATATTGTTTTTTAAAAGGGATATTTTTTAAGGGTTAAAAGGTTATACCACTCATGAACTATGTTCCAGAATTTAGAATAAAGAGTATTAAATTTAAAACTATCTCAAGTTAAAAAACTTAAATCAATAATTTGCACAATTTTTGTCATAAAGGATGGTGTTAAGGGTTGAAACATATAAAATAATATTATAAACAGTAATGGGATTTTTAGTTTCATATAAATATAGGCCTACATTATTAAAACGTTTAATATTTCACTTTTAATTTCGTCATAATAACCTCAAGAGGATGGTTTGTAAGGATTGAGATTGAAATGTTCTAACATATCGTAAATCATGTTCCAGAACATAAAACAATATTTATTCGACACAATTCATTCTATTAAACAATTAACTTTATAGTTTAATCTAATTTTTTTCAACAAGGGGTTGTTTTCACCACTAAAAAAAAGCCCACATCAGGATAAGGTCACTTTTGATTTTAAGTAAAGGGTATGACGGTCTTAATGTTCCACATAATTTAACCGGCCTACACTGGACTAAAAAGGGTTATTTTACAAGCCAGGGAAAATTACGTTTTAATAATTAATATAAAGATTAAACTTATATTTTAGGCTAAATTAACTACAATCAAGCCTTTTCAAAATTGTTTACAAATAAAATGTAATGTTGCATGAAATAATAAATAATCACTGAACATAAGAAGATGGGTGTATAGAATCTATCGGTGAGACCTTTCTGCAGGCGATACAAGGCGTTAGGCTGGGGCCACACTGTTCGGTTTCTCGGGTCCCGAAAATTGGGATGACGACAGCACATGGTTTTAAATTGGCGCGTTCAAACAGTCCGTCGTAAACGCACATCCCGATTTCCAACGGATGGTATTGCCGCGCTGCAGGATCCCGAGAATCGGGAAGGAGATCCAAAACACGTGCATTTCCTAGTGAGCGTTCAGACAGTCCTGTTGTTTGGGTGCGTTGTATTGCGTCCTGTTGTGTTTTCTCAACACCAAAATGTTTGATATGGACAAACTAATAAAAAATGTACATGGAAACCCATCACATTCATGTACTGTACAGTGTACATGTTTGTAGACATTCCTAGTGACACTAATTGTGATACTGATTGTTAAAGATAACCTGTAATGCTGTTGTTATACCTTTGTTAATTTATTTCTTTGTATTTTAATTTATTAATGTAGCAACTTGTACTTGAATTGTAAATTTGTGACTATGTCTATTCCAAATATGTTTGGTCAATGAAAAATAAAATATGAATATGAATATGAATAACAAATATAAATTGACTGAGATTATAAATATATTGGTAATTTAAAATTATACTGAACATATCGTCAGTAAAAATATATTTTCTCTAATAACATATATTCGATTTAGATGAAATTTGATATATGTATAAACACAATATAAAACCCATTATTGTAATTGTAGCCATATCCAATTGCTATTATATATAATATTATTATTTATACTTGCCTTAGCAATCCTTTTAGAAGTCTTTATATAGTTTACAGCTGTTTCACCTTTTCATTTTCAGGCATCATCAGAACGAATACTCAAAAACACTTCTCACAATTACACTTATAAACAGAGATTAATATGATATTTAACACATAAATAAATAAAAACATAATAGATAAAAACACAAAATAGATATACATAAAGTGTGATATGATAGACTTGATGACAGTCGCATACTGTCAATTAAATAAATTTAACAAGTGTTTATTATGTTTTTATTTATTTATGTGTTATATTCCATATTAATCTCTGTTTATAAGTGTAATTGTGAGAAGTGTTTTTTGTGTATTCGTTCTGATGATGCCTGAAAATAAAAAGGTGAAAGAGCAGTAAACGTTGTAAATACTTCTAAAAGGATTGCTAAGGCAAGTATAAATAATAATATTACAATATAACACATTGATAGCGCTACTATAACATTTAAATAAACAGGCCAGTAACTTTACTCTGCTCTTATCAACAAAGTTTCCACCCAACATAAATGCGAAATTGCGCATAGTCTACAATGGCTTAGGTTAAGTATTGCAATGTATAGTTATTTTGAATCATATAATTAATAATAATTTTCAAAAATATAAACTAAAAATTAAAAATAGATTTTTAACCCTACAGTTGTCGATGTTAATGTTTTGTGATGCCAAGCCATTTCGGTGCGTGTTGCAAGCATATTTTCAAAAATTCGCCAAATATAGTAATTATAAACCAATCCAAAAGTGTTCCATAGCTTTTTTGTACAGAAAGGTTCAAAGAATTCGTATGTGCCAGTAAAAAATGTATTAATTATATTACAAAGTTATTAGCTCAAGAAACAAAAAATGTTCAAGTAACGAAAGGAAAAAGTTCAACTTAAGGCCTACATAAAAATTAGTAAAGATTTTTTGTAATTTTTTGAAAATGTACGAAAGTTTTGTAAATTAGTTCTAAATATAACTATAGATCATGAATAATAAAATAGATCATGCATGCATACGGGGGCTGTGTGCCGAGAAAAAGCTTGTCGCGAAAATAGTACATGATCGCGCCGCGAGGTAGCGCTAGGGAGAAATCATTGGTAGCATTGGTGTTTCACACAGCTTCCATCGTTTCCCCAATAGATAACGCCACTATCGTCGAATTTTCAGTGGAACAAAATATTGCATTGGATCGGAGTTCTATTAGGTTATCAAAATACAATGATATAACTGTATAAAAATATAATATCAATTTAAAAACCTTATTTTGAAAACACCAGTTTTTATGTTCCATTTTGAGATAATCTCCAGATCACTGAATTTTATAAATACCTTAGGGGCCTATATTCCGTCTAGTGATCCACTTGTAGTAATTTTATAGGTGGGGAGTTACATATCGATAAAATACTCAGTGTTCATGAACCATGTGCCGGTACCGGTTAAAAATACGGCAACGAATTTTATATTATTGTATGTGTTGTGTTATGTGTTGTGTTAACAATTGTTTTCATGTTCTAACGATTTCGTAAGAGTGATACACCTGATGATGAATGCATGAGCATTTGAAACCGCGGTAGTGAGAAATTACTACAAGTGGATCACTAGACGGAATATAAGGTATTTATATTATTTTGTGTTCCTACTAAGTGTAAGTCCTGAACTGAATAATATTATAGGCAGTGTTCTAATAGCGGGACCATGTGTCCGCAACAACTTAATTTTCGGGATGACGAGAAACCGGACCGTGTGGCCCCAGCCTTATGTGGCAGCTTCGCATGAAATGCTATGATTTAGTGGGATGAGAGTGAGGAAGATTGAAATTGTACGCCTTGGTTATTATTTCAATCTCCCTCACCATCATCAACTAACTAAATACTCACTGAACATAAAAGGATGGGTGTGTAGCATCTATCTGTGAAAACTTGTATCTATAAATATAAAAATGAATGTTTTTTGTTTGTCCCCGATAGACTCAAAACTACTTTACCGATGTCACTGAAAATTTCACAGTTTGCCCTAGTTAGTGCCGATAGGGTCCGGTCGTAAAACTAATTTCGATTACTCATTCAAGGGGTTAAAATGGGATAACTACCCTAAAAGAAAACAACTTTAACTTCCACGAGTAGATAGGTAAAATTTTGCACAATTTATTTTCATGCGATACAAACAAAATTATAGCTATCCAGTTTTGATTATTCGCGTTTAAGGGATGAACACCGGAATGAATACTCCCCCCCACAACAAAAAACCCCTAAAACAATAAATACCAATTATTTTACTCCCATTGAAGCTGGAGTACTGAGGATTGGTAAGTTTATTCCTTCCATAAATGTTAAAAAAAGTAAAAAAACATAAAACATAGAAAAGGTAAAAACATTAAACATCGGTCACTACCATGGAAAGGGTTCAAATAGGATAACTACTCCTAGCCTATACAATGAATGTAAAGCTAGAGGTCTGTAATTCTTACCGATTTATGTAAAATATTTAGGTTTATCTGGATATTTTTATAAGAACGGTCCTCGTCTATTAAATGTTTGGCAAAGTTGGATCTTTTTCAGCTATTTTAAGCTTAGGAAGATGTTCTGTGAACCTTTTTGCAAATGCTCGTCCTGTTTGTCCAATACAGGAGTTTTGCGTACAACTTGCTTCTGCCTCAGAGCTTTTCTTCGGTTATTCTATAGGTTGGAACAACATCAAGTTTGGATAGTTCTTTTTTCAATGTGTATTCAAGTTTAATGCCGTATTCGATGGGAACATATTTAATTTGGTTTTTGTGGTTAGGAGTTTTATGTTTCGGATGCAAATTCTCATGAAGGATTAAACAAATAAAAGAGCACTGTGGCGACAAAATCACACTGATTTAAATAAAAACCCGAACCACAAAACAAGGAGCAAAAACTATAACTAAACAACTAAATTGTAAGTTAAGTTTAATACCTTACCCTTATGTACATTTCGATGACATGGTCATCATCATCAGGGGGTTTTAACACTTTAGTAGTGTTAAAACCCTCTGAGAATGATGACCATGTCATCGAAATGTACATAAGGGTAAGGTATTAAACTTAACTTACAATTTAGTTGTTTAGTTATAGTTTTTGCTCCTTGTTTTGTGGTTCGGGTTTTTATTTAAATCAGTGTGATTTTGTCGCCACAGTGCTCTTTTATTTGTTTAATCAATATGGCTTCCCGGTCATCTGAGCAGAATCTCTTCCGTTAGTAGTGTTAAAACCCTCTAAGGATGATGACCATGTCATCGAAATGTACATAAGGGTAAGGTATTAAACTTAACTTACAATTTAGTTGTTTAGTTATAGTTTTTGCTCCTTGTTTTGTGGTTCGGGTTTTTATTTAAATCAGTGCTTATGAAGGAGTTTATTGTCTTCGGTTGGTAGCCATTAGAAGCAGTTATTTGTTGTTTAATTATTCCAGAAAAGCCTAAATATTTTACAAAAGTGTAAAAAAGGACACCTTCTTAATGCACTCGGCGGTCAGTTCGAACACCTAACTTACTCTATTTAATGATTGAGCTGTATAGTTTTAATATAGCAAAGCAATCTATTTTGAAATGTAGGCATAAACCATTTAGATATAAATTAATGTAGGCCTAAACTAATTTGTAAATACCAACACTTTGTTTATTGTTAGTTTCGCTTCTATGTTGCTTTTATTATACATTGTTTTTATATAATTAATGTTATAACCTGCTTCAGTTTTAATCTGTCAGAGGCTTCATTGTAGTCACAATCTGCTCTACAAATCTCTAACAACCTGTAGCTCTGTTTTAAAAGTATATATTTATTATGGGCGTACAAAAGCCATTTATTCCGATATGGAGACATTTGCAGTTTGCAATTATTGTACAAATAGAGTAATTTTAAAGTTTTTTACAACTATTCCTTAAATCTATGTAAAGTTTAAACTCGTAAGATGTCACCATTATCTGGATATCTTAAAATGGTCGTTAGTACTCTGAAAATATGCCAAAGTGGGCGCCCCCTCTAAATAATTTTCCATCGCCCCCTACAGGGCTCCAGCACGGGCCCGGATAAATCTATTCTATCGGATAGTCTGTATGCCATTTTGAAAAAACCTTCTGGGGCTGAATCCGTTCTATAAATGGAAACGCTTAGGCTATTGTAGTAGAGAGAAAATATTTTATATATAAAAAACCAACTTTATTAACATCGTAACAAATATAACAATAACAACATAATTACAATACACTACAGAGTAGAAAGAGAGTTCGGCAATACCGTATAAATATAAAGTTAGGTAGGGTTGTGATACAGCGTGGGTTGGAAATACTGCGCCTTCATCAGTACGAGCATCCGCAGTTGCCCGACTTAGGGTTCGTCCTCCTGAATAAAGTTCCTACCGTACCTTTATTGTATAGTTTCCCCGCTTTGTTATCGGAGCACTGACACTGGCATTGGCATCTACAGGAAGACGGAAGAGGAGCGCCGGGCTGGAACGTAGAGCAGGCGGGACACTCCGGTACGTACCCCAGATCTCGGTAAGTCGGATAACTCGGACCTTCGTCGTCGCAATCGCAAGCGCAGTCTTCTTCCTCTTCGAAGAACGACAAAGCCGCTTCTTCGGCGGGACAGGTCGTCCTGCGGCAGTTCGGTCTCAGTTCTACTATTTGATTTTTCAAAGCGTACAGACCGTCTTCTGGTACGTCGGATTCGGTTTCGACGACTTCCGACTCCACGGGTTTCTTTAACGCGCCGAAGTTTAATTTTTCTTCGCGAATGCTGAGACCTTTTTGCGCTTTGCTGTACGCTAAAGCCAGAGATACGGGGTCCACGGGAACGCTGGGAGGCGCGGGGGCGCACGCGCTGTAGCAAGGATTCGGAGGAGGCCCCTGGTCGCTCAGATATTCCGGGATGTACAGCCCCGGAGGGTCGGGCGTGTAAGGAGGGCCTTGACAGTCGACGGGCGAAGACGCCGGAGGCGGACACTGGCAATAAGTTACCGGTGGAGGTTGGCAGCAGCCGCTGCAGGAGACCGACGGACAAGATGACTTCACTGCTGGAATTACCTACGAACCAAAAGAAATTCATCTTACTATCAATGGGTATCAATATAAAATACAACGTTTTATCTATAATTTATTTTCAAAATAATTTTAATATTAAAGGTTGTTCAGTTGTCGGTTCCATGAATCTACTCTCATTTTATCTTCAACTCCTAAAATACCTCATTATATTATACTACCGATATTTCAATTAAAAATGATTATAATGTGTATTTTACATACATCCAATACATTTAATATTTATTAATCATTATACATTATAAATATTTAAGTAATAATTCATCTTCGGAAATAAATTTTGTTGACAAATTTTAAGACAAGGATCTCTGGACACCTCTACTTCGCTTTGCTCGCAACACACGCAAGGTTAATAGGAAAAATATGAGATGAAAATTTTGCTAACACCTTAAAAATGTTTAGTGTACCAAGTTTTACTTTCACATATAATAATTAAATTCTGTTATTTGAGAAACATCTGTAACTTAAAAGTAGGGCCACTGAGTACGAATGTTAGCCTATATCATGCGTTCATACATTCCAGACTACAATATGGAATAGAGTGCTGGGGAGGGGCCTGTACGACCGCGACTACACCTCTATTGTCACACAAAAACATTTTAGCCATCATTCTTTTCCTTTCTTTAAACAACTCAATATATTGCCTCTGAAAAATTTATTTTTATATAAAGTACAGATTTTTTACAGCAGGACTGGAAATACTTGCAATGTCCAAATTTATTATGTAACAAGAAGTAGTGCCCAGATGCACATAAAAATACCAAAAGTGAACAGAATTTGCTTCAAAAAATCTTTTTATATATTGGTCCAATAATATTTAATAAGTTGCCTTTTATTTATAAACCAGGAAAGAACCAAAGATGGTAAAGTATATGTCGCGAGTGAAGGGTTGGCTTTGGTGTGTCGAGTCCTGCGATGAACTGTTTAATAATCTGGTTATGCATGGTTAAGTTGGGATGCATGGTAGTTTATAGAAGTCTGGGCGTATGTGAGAATGTGTGTAAGTAATTGTGTGTCTTTGGATTTAGTGTTTTGACTTGATTATGTATGAAGTGGCCTGCTAAGATATACCACCGCAGGGGTAGCCGAATTGTGTTGAAAGTCAAGTATAGTTAAGTTATGTGTAATAATTGGTTTGTTCAACCCGGCATCCTATACCAACACAGTAAATACAGTACTACAACATTGTATGTTCATTTCATCTGCTGTCATGATCTTTAACTTAGCTATTATCCTTAATCCGATTGTTTTGACAGTTACACCATCCGATAGGGAATCAAAAGGGCTGCAAAAAAGGTGTCTTGACATTTTTTGTTAAAGGTTTTTGAGCAATTTAGGTTTGAAAATTTCAAACAGCCACCTTTTTGAAACGGATGATTGGATATAATCGCTTATTTTTTTAAGATATATCAATGTTAGGTTAAACTTCATGCCAAGTTTGAACCCAATCAGTAAACGTTCTCTAGATATGAATTATTTTGTACAAAAAACAAAATGGTGGATATCTGGAAAACGAAGCGTTTTCGGGCCAATGTTTATATGAACTTTTTCCTTTCTTTTTGTACGAGGAATCATATCATAAAGACCTGAAAGGTTTTTTTACACCCTGTATATCCACGTACAACATGTTTATATATTTGTATACATAACTAGATGTGTACCCTTTGCGATTAACTTTTAAGCATTCATTTTTTATTGTGAAAGGAAAACATTCAAACTTGGTACTTAAAAAATTACAATTACATAACAAATGAACGGGATTTAAAAAAAAAATGTAAAACGGATGCGTATTGTGATTATGGTTAAAATTAGACTTTGCAAACAATTTTATGTTAAAAAATTAACGAATTAAATGGTTTTAGATTTAACATTGCTCTTTCGGGATAAAAATCAAAGGTGTACGCCTCTACAGCAGACTACAAGGGGGAAATTTTTCAACCGAGAATAAAATTACGTGAATCTTTGCACTAGATAGTGCTGCGCTCTACGAACACCTAATGTTAATAACGCGGATTTTGTACGAACTAAGAAGTTAAGTTTGTGTTCTTAACATACGCAGTACATTGTGACGGTAAAGGATGAATATTTATGTTTAATCGTGAACATTCTCTGTTCTAATAATCAAGCGGATAAGTAGGCTACACTTAATAAAGTAAAACGCCGAATCATCGAAAAGAAAAACAATATCGGAAGCAAAATAACGAAACGTCATGTTTATTACTGTGAGGATGATGACTAATGGCTATGACATCGATAGGATAATTATTTGAGTACTGTAGGCTAAGTAGCCTACTAACAAGGGTCGTGTGATAAACATAGGCTACCTTTTCACTAATTTGTTTTCGTTGTCGACTGTGTTTTTGTAGTTCGTGGTTTTACTTTATTAATCGTAATTGTTGCCTTAGCTATCGGAGGCTATTAACGATCTCCAAATTAATCACAGGCATGCATTATTTCGTTCAGAGAGAATTTATTGGCCGCTGACTTCTGCAAATCAGCGTTAATTTTATCTCTTCATAGCTTTATTATTTATCTGAACAGAATACTGTATTAAGGCTTTGCTGTAGTGGCGGTCATTGATATTTCTATTTATTTTTTATCATAAAATTGTTTGCAAGATCTTATCTTAACCACAATCACAATACGCATCCGATTGAGTTTGAATTTTTTTTAATCCCGTTAATTTTTTATGAAATTTACATTTTCGAAGTACCAAGTTTGAATTTTTCCTTACGCAATAAAATAAGTTAGTTATTATAACAATTACCTAACTTTAGTATGTGTGTAAATATGATTCATAGTCTAGGCTAGGTTACTTACCATCTGGTTACTGCAAGAGCACGGGTCGCATGAACGAGCGGGTGCTACTTCTTGGCCGTCCGGATACCTTGCAAGTAAAATCCTGCCGTTGAAAGGACGCACCTGACAAAAAGAACGTTTTTTAAGTATTTCAGAAAGCAAAGAATAGTTTATAAAGACTCTCGATGGTCGAATTACTCATCTCTTGAACTCGATTATAGATGAACCCCTGTTGTTTTTGAAATGCTTAGCTCTCATTAACATTTCCACTGTCGTCTGATGGTGTCGTAAATGATTTTTATCTAATAGACTACCAATTTCTTTAAATAATACCAGGACTCCCCCCCCCCCAGCTCCTAGGGAAAGGAAAATTTGTATATTATTAATTATAGTCAGGTATTTTTCTTCAAAGATATTAGCACTAAAATATGTTATAAATGTTATTTGCCGTTTGATTTTACATATAATTATTTTATTTTTTACAAGAGTTCAAGCATGAGCTGCTGGGTCACTACTTGTTGTGCCTTACGAGTGTTTTGTGTATTCACTGACGGTGTAAAGGTACAGACTCAATGCTCTGTGGGTTAATATTTCACATGAACAGCCAAATTGGCTTCCCAAATTTTAAAAGTTTTCTTGGGGAGGTCAAAAATATCTCTGGACTCCTTTTGCCGAAGGAGGGGAGGGTACTCCTTAACGCGTTCACTGCTACGCAAATTTCGTATTTCCTATGCTAGGAGCTGACCTTTTATTTTTTATATTTATAGTCTAAATGAGTAGAAATTACTTTATTTTTGAACCTTTCTACGTAATAATAACTAATATTTTAAAGCGGACGCATGTGCGTCCTTAGCATATAGGCATAAAATTGGCGTGCGGAGCACGCAATGCATTGCGTATTGAATATACTCCCAATACGCGGGTTTGCGTGCGAAGTAGTGTCTCATAATGTTCAGTGTCAAGCTCACATGTGCGTCCTTAGCAGTGAACGCGTTAAGCCCATACCCCTGTCTAGTCCCCCCCCCCCTGGGGAACACAGAGCGATACTCTTGTACCTTCATCGCTGTCTCAAATTTGGCAAGCCACAAGCACTCAACTTGTGTCTGTAAGCAGTTATACGTTTTTAATAAAGGGTGTGCAATTAAACGCATCACGACGAAACAGTCCCACACAGCCCTCTTCAATATAACTTATCTTTCATTTAATTTTGAAGATAATCTTTTGTAATTTGCCAAAATTATTCATGAACATCTAAATTAGTATTCGTAAGTAACAAACATTGTAAATTATACATTTTTCTTAAAGATACTTGCTTATAAACAAGTCGAAAAACGTGATATTCAGTCGTGTCACTTGATAGCAGTAAAACATCGGGTCAGTTGTGTTACGTACTGACTATACATTGGAGTTTTCTGCAAATTTAAATGTCGTACCACATGGCGGAAATAATAAGACCGGAATTAGTAAAAGCCAAAATAATGCCGGGTGCTTTACCAATATGATATCATAGACCAGCTTTTTTAAGCTGTGTCCGCTCACTGGATTCTCGATGCTTTTACTCGATTGTTGGTATTGCAAACCCTTGATATAGCTCACATGATTACATTGAAAACAGGTAAATTATTGTCAATGAAAGCCAGGGCTATATAATGATAGTTAGGTCTAATCTTAAATTATATTTTTGAAACAAGTGAAATCTACGCATATAGGCCCTAAATAAAATTGAAGTGCCTGTCTGTGATTTCGAAATAAATACTTTTGCCTAAGCTCATGTGGTTATTCACACTTTACCAATACCAATACATACATTTTTTATTTTTTGTCTGTCAGTCTGTCTGTTTGTTCGGCCGAATCTCCGGAATGACTGTACCAATTTTGACGAAATTTGCATTTTCATGTAGAGGACTTTTTAGAGATTAATATAGACTACCTTTTGTCCCGGAAATATTTAGAGTTATGGACAAAATTAGGGGTTTTGCAACCGGCCTTGACCATTATAAATAAAACAACTGATGTGGTTCAAAAGCTTAAGGGTCTGCTCCAGTAAACGAGAAAGCAACCGGAAACGCAACCGCTTCTCACTGCATCCCTATCTAAACAGTGCAATTTCTTGCAGCTGAACGCTTTGACATTGCCTCATTTCAAACCATTTTATAAGTCTATCTTTTGCAATTGAGTGTTGAAAAAAAAAAACTGAATATTCTTTATAAAATTTCGGATCCGGCTTGCAAATTATTTTTCATTATTAATTTTTTATTGTGTTAGGAAAAATTTCAAACTTTGTACTTACGAAATGTCAATTACATAACATATCAAAAGCATTTAAAAAAAATTTAAATTGCAAAACGGATGCGTATTGTGACTGTGCTTAAAATGAGACATTGCAAACAATTTTATGATACAAAATAAACGAAATAAATGGTAAGTTTTTGATTAAATATAGGTACTTTATTATATTTATATAACATTCATTAACAATAAAATTTATGTTTAGCCTTCACTGTAAATTAATTATCCGGTTCTTTAAACTATTTTTTAGAAAACATGTTTTATTAAGAAATATGTAAAACATGGAAATTTTAGTTGTAAAATATATACAATTTCATTCGATTTATCGAATACCGATATTTTCAATAGATATTTTTTAGGCATCGATACATGAACTTGCGATACATCAAAATCAAGATATATCGATATTTAAAAAAAATGTGACACCCCTAAATATAGACTTAATTGTACAGGCTACTTACCATTGCGGTGTTGTAGTTGCAGGAAGGGCACTGGCTCCAAGCTACCTAAACACAATAATGCACAGGTTTAATCAATGGTAAGTTTACTATATATTAGTCCAGTCAAATTAGGCGTTAAACGGTTTGAAATCCCAACGTTTTGAAACTATGAAGTATTGTTTGGGAAAGTCTAATAATGAACATATCAAAAGTGCTGATCGACAGGTGGTGAGCGGGGGGGAGGGGGAACAAAATATGTGACTTTTTTTTCTCGTAAATATCTCGGAAAATATTGGTTCTATCAAAAAAGTATTCATAATCAAAACTAAAGCGTATTAAATTAGCTACAAAAATAAACCTTATCATTTTTTAAGTGAAAACTTCTATGGCGACGTTGGGTATTTTTTTTTTTTTTTTTTGTAGGGAAGTAAACCGCCGTTTCGCGTCACGTCACGTAACGCAACATTTTCGCTTAGACCGGTGTGTTGATTATGTATACCCTCTTATACATAATGTATAGTATATATGAAGAACAAGGACCGATGACAATGCAATATTAATTTTTGGGTGTAGTAAGTGAGCACTGATCATGGTCCCTAGAACACGTTTTCGGGTGTCATTAAAAACTTTATATACAGGGTGATTAACGACGATTTACAAAAACTTTGGGAGCTCATTAATTTTGTTGGTTGTAGTAAGTGAGCACTAATCATGGTCCCCAGACTAAAAAATAAAAAAGTAAATAATAGTTTAAAAACTAAAAAAATACGCTTTAAAAACAAACCGAACTAAAAATTTTAAAATATTTGTAATTATTTTATTTATTTATTAACCAGGAAATAAAATGTTAATAAAATCCAGTAGTTAATCAATATTCATTTTACACGCTGTAAAATTCGCATAGAAGTTTTCACTTCTATTGTGTGGTCATATGCACACCAAATTTTTTCAGTAGAGCCAGTAGTTTACGAGATATTCGCGTTCAAAAATTTAAAAGTTTAATAGAAGGTAGACAAGCCCCTCAAACAACTGTTATGGATTGATTATATTAGTTTATTTACATTAGATATAGTACTAGTAAATTGGTTTATAATAATTAATTGTAGTGATTATATTAATTTATTTACGTAAGATCTATTTTTATTATAATGAATAATCGTATACAATGATATACAGGGTGTTTCGTAACTCTTGTCACATATTTTCTGGGATTGTTCCTGGGTCCAAAGTGAACACAAATCACTGTTCATTTGTCTAAAACCATTTCGGTTGTCCTACTGTGTCCAAAATGCGTTTTTTATTAACAAATTCATATCTAAAAAATTACTTAACGAAATAATACCAAATTTGTATTAGTATTACCTATATGGGAAAACATTTACGTTGACTTGACTTAAGTGTTAACAACTTGTTGGTGAAACTACTTGGTACTAGAGAAAACTTAGTGCATATTTAAATTTGTTACAAATATTTTCATGGATTAATAAATATTTTAAGATTTTTTTTTTAAATCGGTACTTGTGCAAGTAAAACTGAAACTCCTTGACCAAGCATGGTCGCCATTTTCAGAATCTGCGTACAATTTCCAACAAGAGTGCCTTGAAATAATCGAGATGTACAAGTTTTAAACATTAAAAGTTATATCTAAAAGTTAAAATTTATAATTTAAAACGATTAAGAAAATAAAAAGGTATAGGCCTAAATCTCTGTTATGTTATAACATTTTGGAACAGTTATAAGGTGTCAAATGCCGTTAAAAACTTTGCCGGTAAATAAGCTTTCAAATAATGCGATGCGACCTTCCGTTGAGAATTTAACGTAAAAAAGTTATCGAACAAACTAAGCTCTAAAGTGAAGGGTTTACGAGATATTTGCAAAAAGCCTGGAAAACACACAGTTTTTACCCCTTCCACCCCCAAGCCCGACGCTATTTCTGTGGAGACTTTTTACCACATTTAGAGCAAAGGGTAATGAACAACTTCCAACAATCGGACCTTTGTTTTTTTGGATTCCCAAGTTTGAGTATTTTTTGGTCTAATTTTACTGTACTAAAAGAGTAGGCACATACAGCCTGAATACGACAGACATGGTATGCTGAAATAAACACTGTACGATATTGTAGCATCAAATACACAAACTGATAAATTAAGATTAGATTATTCATGATTACAACAAAATTCAAATATCCTTCCACAAACATAGAATAAATGCGTCTCGGTAACTATTAGGTTATGAAGTAATAACCATGTGTTTTTCAAATCAGGAATATGCATTCTGTCAATGTGTTTTGCAATGGGAATGGGCAAGCCGCCATTCCAGAGTTCACCTGTGTTTACTTCATCATCATCAACGCTTCTTAAAAACTGGTTCATTGCAAATAATTATAAAGAGAATGACTTCAACAATAGTCGGTGTATTTGATGCTATTATACAGTACAGTGTTTATTTTAGCACGCCATGTTTGTCGTATCCAGGCGGGAATAAAGAAAGGTCGTAACATTTTTTTAAAGCTTATTTACCAGAAAAGTTTTCAACGACTTTTGACACTTTCTAAGCTATACCATGAAAGAGATTTAAACCTTTTTATCTTCTTAATTTTTTGTATAACTAATTCTACGGACACGTTTTTATAAAACCTAGCCTATACTATAGACAGACTAGTAGTCATGAATGTTTGGTAAATAAGAATAGAAACAGTAAACAAAATGGAGGTAAATATTTAAGATTTTATTGTCTGATGGCAGCGCAAAGTGAACTTTACGCCCGGAAGGTGATACAAAATTTGTATCGGCAGCTCGTGGCGCCCTCTTGATCCGGCTCCCGGTGCAGCGGACCATGGACGTCGCTATGGGGGGGGGGGGTGGCCCCCTCCCCCAATAATCTTAAAATCAAAAAGTTGGGAAATTTTTGATTTTGAAAAAAGTTGGAATTTTGATTTTTGGGTTAAATTGCACGCAAAAACTCCAACTTTGGGTTTGGGTTTCTAAAGTTTTCGTTGTTAATTACCAACATTCACAAATAACAAGCAAGTTAAAATTTCCAACCCAAAAATATTGGCAAATCCAAATAATATTTCTGTACCAAATAAATACATTGTCTTCTTTTAAATTATGTTCTGGGAACCTTAGTTCCAACCCTTGTTATTGTGGCAACACTGGTTGCCAGACCAGTGTTGCCACATTTGTTTTTTTCCGAAAATGATGAAATTTTTAAGTTTGCGGCAAATATTGGCGAAAAGAAAATGGCGGAGAAATTATGGGGAATGTTTTTCAATAATGTATTGAACATGTTAAAATTCTTGTAAAAAATTTAAAACTCTTAAAGTAGGCCTACTCAATAAAGCACCTGCAGTGTTAAAAACCCTACTTAGAGTCCATTTTTAAAAAAAAAATCTGAGGGTGAGCCTCCAGGTAAATCTTCACTGGGATTTATTCCACACAATATAACCCAGAACCTCTTCTGCACTTTTGGAACCCCCACACAAAAGTTGGGAAATATGGTCCAAATTGTTGAGAAATTTTAGATTTTGCCCCCCCCCCCCCTAATTTGTTGTAGCAACGTCCCTGCAGCCGACCCACTTGCCCTGACGCCCACCTCTACGGTCGCTATACAGTAGGGTACCCTGTAAATAACCATGCGCAACGACGAGGGCCTCGACTTGGAATTGCTGTTTTACTAACATTTAACTTAAGTTCTAACGCACTATAAGGGCTTCGACTCACCTGCCCGGCAACTCCTACTATCAGAATCACCGTTATTACAATATTGCTGGAATACATTTTGACAAACTGAGTCGGCTCTCTGCGACACTATGTATATATAGCTTACAGTAATGCTGAATACAGTAATAACCGTTCTATCTAGCCTAGACGCTCGCTTCAAGGTCTGTTGGTGTTTACATAGTGTGAGGTCGTACATTCCTAGTCAAGTCCAGTTTAAGTAGTACGTGATTTTACGATCAATATAGTTCTGTTGTTATACGGACTACGAGTCCGGGTCTTCAGACGTTCGTAAACATCGGTTACCTGTTTTGAAGTGGGTAGGCCTAAGCCATTGGCGGATCCAGGGGGGGGGAGGCTGTGCGGGCTGCAGCCTCCTCCTTTTGATTATTGTATTTTTGTTTTGTTTAGTCGTCTAAGTGGCAGATTGAATAGTCTCAGACTACACAACTTGTATCAAATATTTCACCCAATAAATATTACCCAATCTCAAAACCGTATATTTACATATGCAATCCAGTAATCACCGTTGTAAAATTGTAATTATCTAAATCAACATATGCCGCGCGATAAAGCACAAGCAAATGACTCAAACCCATCACTTTTTAAAGGCACATGACAGTTAGACAGACTTGTTTTGAGAAGAAGATAAGGACACAATTGGATTCGTCAAGATTTGAACTTCCTACCACACTGTCTTCCAATCATTCGTCACTCTTATAGTTTCTCATACATACAGTTTTCTGTAAACCCTTGCAATTGTTCAGTTTTCAACCAATGAGATAGCACATTTTGCAATCGATGTATCTATTACAAATAGATATATTTCTATAATGATTTTTATATCGATTTGAAGTACAAGTTCTATATTTTCATTTGATATAAGAAATATGTACATTTATTCAAATCCCTAGGCGCGTTAACCGTTACATTTGTCTGGCTGGAACTGCATAATACGTTTGGCTATACGTTTGCCTGGCTATACGTTTGTGAGTTTTGTTTGGTTATTCTAATCTAGCGAAACAAAGTGAAATAAGTTTATAGAATAAGGCAATTTAAAATTTTAAAGAATACAGTTCAATTCTATGATTTATTCCCTACAATTTGTTATAATAAAATTTAATTTTTTGGTAAAGCATATATTCCTTAATTCCTATTTCCTATTAAAACTGGGTGCTCTTGAAATAGTTTAAAAAGACGTTTACAAGCACTATATTCCAAAAAAGTATTCTATCCTCTGTACGCCGGGAATATGAGACAGCCCCTCCCTTGAAAACCTGCTGCATCCGCCCATGGTCTAAGCACTAATGAAAAGCCCAACACTCTATAGCTAAAATGACCAGACGTCCCGCATTTGACGGGACAGTCCAAATTTCCCAGGGAACGCCCAAACGTCCCGCTTTGGTGGAATATAAGTTTCTATCTTAGAACATAACATTAACTTTGAAGTAAAAACCTACTGATCAACGGTGGGTTGAAGTTTTCACTCATTTTGATAGCAAACAGATTCTTGATTAGTTCTCCTGGAACAAACGCCCCAAGTGGGTTTTCACAAGACGTGCCATAACGTAATTTTCATTGCTGCACGCACATTTGAAATCTCTACATCTCTAACACCGTACCTATTAATTTAATTACATTCTCGTGCAGCTTCCCTAACACCATCATATATGTTTCCTTTCATTTTTAAGATGAAGAGCCTACCCATCTCTGGGAGTGGTTGCAGATGAAAGACCGGTATACAATACTAAATTCACTGCATTCGTACTAAAAAAATGCAACAATTCATTCTATAGTAACATTGCTAATAATGCAGGGCCGTAGATAGGATTTTTGTTTGGGGTGGGCTGATTGTGATTGATAGTATAAACCACACCGGAGGGTTTACGGAATACCCCCCAAAATCAAGAGGGAAAAATTGAAATTTTAGGTATATAAAGTCGACTTTTTAGCACACTCTCATAAAAGAAGTTACATATTTTTAAGCTGTTTTACTAGCTTCAAGTAATTGAATTCAAACATACGGTACCAGACATTGGCACATACTTTCTCACAAACATATTTAAATTTTAGTTGCATGGTTCTTGGATTCCAAGTCACTTTGAATAATATTATATAGGATAATATGTTAATGATAATGTATATGATATGTATATGATAATTTGTAACATTCGAACGACCAAAAAGTCACAAGACGGAACATTAAAAGGTAATATTTAATATTATTATTAACATATTATCCTATATAATAATATTTAAATTATCAAACAGATTCACTCTGACTTCATAATTAATTGTATTAAAGTAGGAGAGGGGGTACATTAAAGTAGGAGAGTAACTAATAACTATTATCTAGAGAGAAAACTATTCGATCGATTTCAAACAAATTTGCACCAAACACGTCAATTAGGCCTGTATTGATGCTCGAAAAAGGTTTTTGAAAAATTTTGAAAACAACTCCCTTTCCAACCAAAAAACCCCCAAAAATCAGTTATTATTATTAGCTAAACTAAATTTTTAGAAAGATACGGTTTTTTACAAATGGTAGGGTTCATTAAGGGCTACAAATAAGCCAAATTTTATCAAAATCGTTAGAGCCATTTTTCATAAACAAATTATAACTGATTTTATTAGGGTTTTTTGGTCAACAAGGGGGTTGTTTTTCAAACTGTTTCAAAAAATAATTTCGTACATCTATACAGGCCTAATTGACATGTTAGGTGCAAATTTGTACGAAATCGATCGAATAGTTTTCTCTCTAGCTTTGTATACATACAGACATACAAACAGACATTTTGTAAAAACCACTATTTTGGACCCAGGGGGTCCCAAAACTGATATTTCCAAAAAATTTCAACATCGATTTTTTTTGCGATCACTATACTTTCTCTATAGGCAAAGTAAAAATGATAATAGACCTACAATATATATGTCTAAATGCAGTCAGTGTATTTGTTTTTTCAAAGTGTACACAACTATTCTGGACCAAAACTTCTGGTGATAAATACAATTCTGGTGTAATTAGAGTAATTACAATAACTGTATTCTACTAATTCGTTAAGTACATTACATAGTAGGCCTACATGTCAAAAATAAAAACATAAAACTTAAAGTAAGAGGCTGTCATATTACAAAATTACACTACAGTGAAAGTTATTTGTACTGTATATCAATGCAATTTTATAATCCTAATTAAAAAAATTGTTGTATCAGGAAATTTTGGGGTGGGCTGCAGCCCGGTAAGCCCACCCCCTGGCTACGTGCCTGTGTCGTGTTTCCCATTCATATTTCAGAAGAGCAACCAGGACCTTCGACCGCTAAACTCCGTAGACTGTAAGTTAATGCCCATCTCTTTTCCATTTACCAAGTTAATGATGATAATAAATAGTTTTTGTGAAACTTTTTTATAAGTATTTTGTGTCTGAATAAAGAAACATACTTTCAAAATTATGTTTTAGCTTCCAAGAATGCGATTATTATAATAATGGGTAATTAATTACCTTATTTCAACCGTCGAGCACTCTAAAATATATCGTTTTTGGATTACCGGTTTCGGTGGTTCATGCCACCATCATCAGATCAAGCTCAAAAAATATTCATTCCACTGTTGTGGAACCCGTCGTAACAAACTATACACAATTAACATAAAACATTAAAAAAACACAAACACTTGAACAAATTTAAATATATACACTGTCTGAAATATCAGCTTCACATATCGCATGTTGACTCCGTTACACATGTCATTTCATGGGGGAGTGTTTAAATAACATACTTTCGACAAAAAAATTATATAATTAATTCGATATACATTGAGAAGTAATTAAATCGATGTATAATAAATAAGTAATTGCATTTATTATTAATTATAAAGCCCAAATAGATAGTTTGTATAAAGTAAATAGTGATAATATAGGTATCTAGTGAGTTTTGGGTGAAGAACTCTCGACTTAGCGGTTTCGCGTAATATGACATAAAACTTCAACGAGTTCTAGCGGCTAGATGATTTGGCCAAAATAAGTGCTTAAGGTGTGCATTTTGTAGGGGATTTAATTAAGTTTTAGCAGAATGAAAGCTTTTTTCTAATTACAAGCATAGTTTTGAGTTCCAAACGAAAAAATAACAAAAACCTGGGTTTTTTACAAAAAAGGAAATTTTGACCCCATTTCAGCGCCCTCTAGCGGCCAAACCGTTTAACCAAAAAATACATTTGAGGGATGCTTTTTATAGAGAATTTAATGTACTTTATTTTTTTATAGAATGGTCTATTTCGAAAAGTGCATAGTTTTATGAGTTTTTGGACAAACTATGCAAAAGTTTTTGGAGATTTTCGTTGTGAAGCCATATCCGTGGGAAGTAGCAAAGTTGAAATTCGGATTCAGCATTCCAAAACACGTGTAAAATGGGTGAGAAAAAAACTTATATTTTTTTTCCTGAAATAGGCACCCCCGGAGTCGATTTGACTAGACTAATTGAAACAGTGACGGCATCGTTTTTATTTCTAGTGTAATGTTGATTTAACGTGTGAAAAGTTTTTTGCAAATCAAAGAGGACTCAAGTTTTTGTTAAATAACTTTATGCAGATAATTACAGCAGCGTCAACGTCAAATAAAAATAGCTTTTCCAGGCCTCTGTGAGTTTGGGAAAACGAAAATCTTTTTCTTAATTTAAACCCATGGACCAAATAAATGCATTATAATTTAACAATTTATGAACATGCAAATTTGATTTTGTTAACACTGTAATGCAAATTTTTGTTCAATAATAATAAAGTACCGTTAATGTAAAAACAGCTGTGGATTACTATATCTTATATTTACAGTAACCTTCTAATAGTAAGGTGTACCGCTTTCGTCTCTCAGAAATAATGCCTCCACCTTATCTAAAGGCCTACAGAGTGATTCAGGACGTGTCCTACTAATGAAAATAAAGAAAAAGTTCCTATAAATATAGGTTGGAAATGCTTCGTTTTCCAGTTATCCGCTATTTGGTTTTTTTTTTACAAAATACTTAATATCTTTGGATATATAGGAATTATATTGAACGCAAATTTTGGATACATATTTGGTATGACATCTTTTAACCATGTACAAAAAACCAAAATGTTTCATAGATTTAAAAAATGGCGTCCGTTTGAAATTTGTAATGTATAATATCTCGAAAATCGCCAACTTTACCCCAAAAAATTCAAAAACCAAACAAATCCTTTTAATGGCAAACAACAGTTTTTAGATTATTTCTGTATTGGCTAAAAAGTAAAAATTTTGTATTTTGGTATCTGTTTATAGTATAAGCCTACATTTGTGGAGTGGTAGCGCCAAGTCTCACCGACCAGTAAGAGATGTTTTAGTGAGGAACATTTGGTAGTATTGTAACGAAAACATATTTTCCACTGCAGTAGCTGCCTGGCTTACTGTCTAGTAGGCCTACACTGTCAACTGTAAAGTGCGAGTTGAGATTATTTGTCGGCGAAAATTGCTGTACGGGTCTGTGAGACTTGGCGCTACTGTTTGTGTTATTTTTTCTTATAAATAATTATTTTGCCTTTTCAGTTATTTTATTATTTTTTCGTAACACTTCAACTTTAAATCTCCAAAAAATAATTTTATAGGACTATAGTTTTGTGCGTAAAATGGCTAGTGAAGCAGACCGCATTCGAATAAGAGAGCTTTTGGATTAAAAATCTTCGGATAATAGAGATTTTAAGATTGGTAATTCAGAAGAAGAGGACTTTTTGGAAGATTGTTTTAATGATACTGACACAGAACAGGAATGTGATACTAGTGATATTAAGGATAAAGTGACACAAATTCATTTGCCTTAGCCATTGTGAATTTATTTCCAAAAAACTGTCCAATTGAATGGTTAATTTTAATATTTTAATGAATTTACTAACCTTCAGATGGTCTTGTTAATTTCCCCTCTACTGCTGCTGGGTCTAATAGGTCTGAGGTTGGTAAATTAATTAAAAAATTATCCAATAATGGTCCAGGAAGTAGGAGTCACAATAATGAATAGTTAATTTTAAGGATAAACTTGTATTAAAAAGTTACACGTCTTCAAACATACAAATGGACTAGTAATTTTTTATATTGTTCATGTAGCATTTTTAATGGACAAATTATACCTAAATGTAAAATTATATAATTATATTCCTTGAACATTAAAATTTTTGTTAATTGTACACTTTTATTCAAATTTGTATAAATAAGTATAGTCAAACTGTAAAGTATATAATAGCAGTTAAATTTATATGAAAACCTGTTAAAAATAGTCTATAAAGTATTTAAGTACGAGTTCAAATTAAATAATAAACTTGTGTTAGGTTATGTATAAAAAAGTTATATGGGTCTGTGAGACTTGACGCCACCACTCATGTTAAAAAAAGGCGCCACCACACCAAGGTTAAGTTTTCAGCCAACAACTCGGTTATCTTCTAAGTTACAGAAATAATAAAAACAACCGGTATGTTTGTAATCAAAAAAGTAAATCCTTACCAAAAAACCTTCAAAAAAGAAAATTCGTTTAAAAACCACAAACGAAATGACCTTTATCTACCCATAAAAAAATCTGATATCTACAATGCCCTATAAAACAGAGCATAGTCACAAAACTTGACCTCTGTATAGAAAAAAAATACAGTAACAAAATAGTACTGATATCGCCGGCGGAGGAAACCCCTGTTATGAAGATCGTTTAGTCCCCACTCCCCAATACCCACGTCAGAAAATGAAATCTTGTACTCCCCACGCCCCACTGTCTCCCTCAAAAAATGAAATTTACCTGGCTCCAAAAAATTTCAATTTTTGGGGAGCACAAGTCCGTTTCCTATAGTGATTACATTTCACGATCTATAATTTATAAGGTGCTGCTGAGTGTGAGTTTGATGTTGATTTTCACGGTGATTAAATTTAACAGTTCTAAAGTTGACTTATTTTTATAATTTATAAGGTGCGACAAACCGAGTTAAATCTCTCACTTATGACCGTTCACTCATAATCACCGTGAAAATCAACAGCAAACTCACACTCACCAGCACCTTATAAATTATAGATCGTGAAATGTAATCACAATAGGAAACGGACTTGTGCACCCCAAAAATTCAAATTTTTTGGAGCCAGGTAAATTTCATTTTCTGAGGGAGACAGTGGGGCGTGGGGAGTACAAAATTTCATTTTCTGATAAAGGTATTGGTAAGTGGGGACTAAACGATCTTCATAACAGGGGTTTCCTCCGCCGGCGATATCAGTACTATTTTGTTACTGTATTTTTTTTTTTTTTTTTTTTGCTATACAGAGGTCAAGTTTTGTGACTATGCTCTGTTTTGCAGGGCATTGTAGATATCAGATTTTTTTTATGGGTAGATAAAGGTCATTTCGTTTGGGGTTTTTAAACGAATTTTCTTTTTTGAAGGTTTTTTGGTAAGGATATCAGATTTTTTTTTGTTATGATATGTAAATTGAAGTAGTTATGTACAATGAGATGCATAAAATTTGCTATGTGTGTGATGTGGTGTTGATCTCTTTATGATACATATCTGTATCCTATTTTACCTGATTGTTTTATCATTATTAAGTTATTACCCACCACCACCCGGCTATAATTAAATTCCTATGTTCGCCGCTCGCGTCTGTGTGACATTTCTTACCTGATCATGTTAACATTATTGAATTACCCACCACCACCCG
>JAGFPH010004316.1:27344-40487 GCA_018207615.1 Philaenus spumarius | reverse complement strand
GAAATTTTAGGGGGGTTTGGGGGGATCAAATTTATTAAAAACAGATTTCTTCAAAACTACGGAACGGATTGGCATGAAAAATTTGGTATGTATCTTCCTCTAGGGCCATAGGTGCTTACTAAGAAAGGGTTTGGAGAAATTCGAAATTTTAGGGGGGTTTGGGGGGATCAAAGTTGTTAAATCACGATTTCTTCAAAACTACCGAACGGATTGTAATGAAATTTGGTATGTAGTTTCCTCTAGAGCCATAAGTGTTCACTAAAAAAGGGTTTTAAAAAATTTGAAATTTTAGGGAGGTTTGGGGGGTAAAAATTATTAAATTACGATTTCTCCAAAATTACCGAACAGATTGGAATGAAATTTGGTATGTAGCTTCCTCTAGGGCCATAGGCATTCGCTAGTATAGGGTTTAAAAAAATTCGAAATTTTAGGGAGGTTTGGGGGGATAAATTTTATTAAAAAACGATTTCTCAAAACTACCGAACGGATTGGAATGAAATTTGGATGTAGCTTCCTCTAGGGCCATAAATGTTCACTAAAAAAGGGTTTTAAAAAAAATGGAAATTTTAGGCGGGTTTGGGGGTAAAAATTACTAAATCACGATTTCTCCAAAATTGCCGAACAGATTGGAATGAAATTTGGTATGTAGCTTCCTCTAGGGCCATAAGTGTTCACTAAAAAAGGGTTTAAAAAAATTGGAAATATTAGGGGGGTTAGGGGGGTAAATATGACTAAATCACGATTTCTGCAAAATTACCGAACAGATTGGAATGAAATTTGGTATGTAGCTTCCTCTAGGGCCATAGATGCTCACTAAAAAAGGGTTTTAAAAAATTGGAAATTTTAGGGGAGTTTGGGGGGTAAAAATGACTAAATCATGATTTTTCCAAAATTACGCAACAGATTTGAATGAAATTTGGTATGTAGCTTCCTCTAGGGCCATAGGTGCTCACTAAGATAGGGTTTGAAAAAATTCGAAATTTTAGGGGGGTTTGGGGGGATAAATTTTATTAAAAAACGATTTCTTCCCGAACGGATTGGAATGAAATTTGGTATGTAGCTTCCTCTAGGGCCATAGGTGCTCAATAAGAAAGGGTTTGAAAAAATTCGAAATTTTAGGAGGGGTTTGGGTTGATCAAATTTACTAAAATCATAATTTCAGATCTTTTATTATTATGAAATTAGTGCTTTTATTATTTAAGATCTATATATATAAAAGCCCAATACCACTCACTGACTGAACACTTATAAATAATACAATTACGTTATTAAAACTGAAAATACCAACCACCACGGGCAACGCCGTACGGGTCAGCTAGTTGTATACATATTTAAACATCACAGGTGCACGTACACAAACACAAACATAATACATATAAAACAGACTCCACAAAACAAGATAAGCTACTATAAGATATTACTAAATAAACTAAAATACATAATTACTTATTATTACTCATCCATACAACTGTATTTACAAAAGAAAAACTAATCATTTCATCACACTCTTCAAGGAAAGGACACTTGATCTACTTTACTCAACAAGAAAATTTTAAGTCATTTTGAAAAGTGTACACGACTGTCAACAGATTCATAGCTTCAGGAAGTAAGTTCCACAAGCGACATGCGTAGTTGCGTACACAGTAAAGGATTTATTAAACATGACGGTTCTATGTAGCGGTATAACAAGCAAAGCGGTAATATCGGAGGTGAAAACAAAAACAAACTTTTCAGCCAAATAACTAGGCACTCCATTCCTAATACAGAGTAATTAGAATATGAAAAGATCGCAGATCGTTAAGTTTTAAGACAAGTTCTTTATAATAAGGAGTTATGTGGACGTCGCGTTTTAAACTAAAAATAAATGGTATGCAGTAATTCTGTGTCCGCTGCAATTTGTTGGCCAGAACTGCAGACGTGTAGAACAGGGCCCATAACAAGGGTTTACTTGTATATACCATTTGTTTAGATGACGTGGGTTTGATGTTGGAGAGATTCAATGTAGGAGAGATTACACAACGATACAAAGGATTTTAACTTATTTGAGATCTAATAATTTACGGAAAACCTACTTTTGCAAACACGTCACATAAATCAAAACATTTCTTACACTTTCGCCTTCACTTCATTGTGAAAATTTTACATTGTGATACAAATTTAATTTTTTTTAAAAGCTTAAAACCTTGTCAATTATCTTTGCTAATTACAATTTTTAGAAACTAGTTTTAACAACTTGATACAGTTTTAAAATTCATGTTGCTTTTTGTTGCTTTTTGTTGCGTTGTGTTGTTTTTGTTATTTTGTTTTACTGTTAGAGTTTCTCTTCTTTGTGTTTTAAACTTACCTAAAGTTTACCCTTAGATTCGCCATTCAATAGGTTTATGTTCCACTTACTGACTGTTGTACAGTGTTGCAAAGTGGAACCGGTTAATGGGGATCGCCCATAAACTAAAAATGGGGTATAAAATAAGAAATCATTATTTTATACTAAATGTTTTTTTTTTAGGTTACACCCACTTTTTTTGGACCACGGTGCAATCTCTTGCTCTCCTGTTGTGGAAATTGTCAACACCACAACATAGCACAAACAACAACACAAAAACACATAAAAAGGGAGTTATCGATTCAACACGGTCGTCAAAGTAATATATCGGTTTCCGAAGAAGCGAAGTGTTTATCAGTCTTCGCGAAACGTAAGAGAATTTTGTGCTATTTCATGTTCTTCTTGTGTTCTGTGTTTTTTGTGACTTTGACGACCGTGTTGAATCGATAACTCCCTTTTTCTATGTGTTTTTGTGTTGTTGTTTGTGCTGTGTTGTGGTGTTGACAATTTCGACAACAGGAGTGCAAGAGATTGCGACGTGGTCCAAAAATAAGGTGGGTGTAGCCTAAAAAACAGTTATTATAAAATAAATATCACCCCGCATAAAAAATTTAATGCCCTTTAGAACTAAAAGAATTAATTATTTGACATTTTGAGTTTCAAGTTCACAAGTTTCAACAGACATTTTGGTTTAGAATGTTCACTTTTAATTGAAAATAATTGTTAAATTGAACGAATTCACACACTACCACAGTAATGCTGTTTTGCTAAAATGTTAATAATTCGATCATGCACCTGAACAGCTGATGTGATTTGAGCGAATTTCCAAAATTAAGTTTATATGTTTTACGGTTTCAACCAACTATTTGGGAAATTGGTTTACTCACGAAGGCGCTGAATAGCTTATATATTAGTAAAATATATAGACGAAATATATTAGTAGAATTTGTTGTACCGAGCAGCCCCGGCTCACGCGATGCTTCGTTCCGCTCGCAGAGGAAGAACTCGCTTCGCTACTTTGCACCACGACCTTGCTGTCTCGGATTATGGACTGCTTCGCTTCGCTACTTTGCACCACGACCTTGCTGTCTCGGATTATGGACTGTTTCGCTTCGCGAGTTGACATCCCATGCGTCGGCCTCGGATTAGATGCTGTTCAAGGGCATAATGTGGTATTTTACGTTTTGGGGGGGGGACCAGACGGGCTATAAGATCGTGTAAAAAACGAAATGCGAAGAATAATCTGCTATATAATTTTTTTTAGATAAAACACCAAAAATATTTCATTCTAATATGAAAAATCGCAAAAACGTGTACTTTCGGTAAAAAAACGTGATTCCTGTTGTTGGATTTATTTGTTGAACCGAATTCGTTCGAGCGACTTAGAAAACGTGCGTACCAAATTTAGCTTTAACTTTTAAAATGTAGAAATAAAAAATTTGAAAAAAAAAATTTAGTTTTCCGTGGTTTTCCGTTTTTTCTCAGTCAGAAATGCATCGATCAAGACTTACCAAGTCTCATTTGAAAGGTTTTTTAATTTACTACGACTTTTCCATCGGAAGTTTAGCGTTCCATCCAATGATTTCCACAAAATATAAGCGAAAACCCAAAAAGGCCACATTTGTCACGGTTTTTGTTGTTTCAACAATTCCCCAATAAAAAATCTTCTTTACCGAAGGTGGTATTTTCATATAAAAACTATTCCTCAAGTCATAGCGCAATCGGTTGGCTGTTAATCTTGTTTGTAAAAAGTGATCGAGACAGTTTTGTCACCACTTCACAATCGAGACAGTTTTGTCACTACTTCACAATCGAGACAGTTTTGTCACCACTTCACAATCACAAGCGGCACTTCCACACAGTTTAACCCCCGTTTGAGGAGATTACAGACAGATAAGTTACCGACTATTTGTCGCTCCTGATTCATTCATGTTGAACTTGGGTGACTAATTAGTTTATCCGACTGTCACGGTTTTATCCAGTCATCTTATTTATAGTGATTTCGATCGTCTTATAATATTAATCTTGTCCGTTCATAAACACTAAATGAGTGACTCATGGCTTAATTTGTACCTGCCTCTCACTCTTGATTTCTTATTTTCTGTAGTTATAATAAACACACATAATTATATACCTTACTAGTGGACCTGGCTATTGCTTGATTTAGTTTTAAAAGTGGTTATCCCATTTCTTCCCTTTGACTTAAGTAGTTTGTAGCAATTTAGTGCAATTTATTTTTATTGTATAGGGGTAGATACCCCATTAAAATCTTTTTTGTTTGTAGTGACGATATTCTCTAAAAAAAACTCCCGTTACTAATAGATGTGTAAATTAATTGTGAAATTTCAGTGAAATTAGTTGAGTAGTTTTTGAGAATGTAGAAAAAGTAAGTGGATTATTATTTAATATTAAGAGTAGTTATTCTATTTCATCCCTTTGACCTAAGTAATCAAATTGCAAATAGTTTTGTATATACCTTAGATAAAAAAGTACATTCCAATACCTAATAAACATTCCTTGGATTTGGCTCTTCATCAATCACTCATTAAAAAGTTATAAGGACTTTAATCATTATCGTCTTTAACCGTAAATAACTTAAGATAGGACTAAGATAGAGACCTCTAGTTTTAGCAATTTACATTCTTGTACCAATACCTTTAAAATGAGGGGTCACAAGGCAAGAGTTTGCGTTTAAAAATTTTGATCTGCCCCCAACATTTCCCATTTTGGAAATGGAAACAACGCTGTCTTATTCATAAAAAAAGTACATCGTTATATCTAGTAAACATTACCTGAGTTTGTTTTTTTCCAGTTACTCGCTCAAAAGTTACAGGGGGGTGTCTCCAGACTTTTAGTTCACCGTGTATAAGCGATATTCTAGTCGTTCTCGAGCACTTAACTTAATGTAATATCATAGGCCAGTCTTCTCAAGGTTTGTTCCGCTCACTGGATTCGATTTAAATCGCGTTTAAAGTATATAGACAAATTAATAATGTATTTTAATTAATTAAGCGTTCGTATGATTCTAGTGTATGATAAAAAGTATCGTTCATAAGTTGTACCCAAAGCGTTTTTTGGTGATTGGTCACTTTTTAATGTGCTCCGCGTTGACTCGCACACAAAACCACCACCAAATACATTCACTTTAGGTATTAATGATGAAATATACTATATCTTTCGTAGTGAGATTTGTCTTTAATATAATTATTCATTTCACCATTGTCATTAAAAAACTGTATCAATACTTTATAAACATATTCTTGTAGCAATGTTAATATACCCACTAAACCAAAAAGCGTTAGCGAAAAATAAATTTTTTATGATGTAAAATAACAAAAACAATGTGTTTCTGGATTATTATTATTTGTTTAATAGAGGTTTTGTATACCTAGTGTTTGAAAAATCTGGGCACGGCTTGATATCTAAAAATGTACGAGTCTTATGAGATATAAATAAAAGCAGTTATTCACAAGCATAAAAGAACTACTTTTTGGCAAGTTTGAAATTTTTGTCCGCCATCTTGGAATGAACTTCATTTTTTTCAATTGGAAGGTGGTCATGTGATATATCATTTCGATGTAGAATTTCAAGAGAAAACCAACGGTGAAATGTTCACATCCATATCTTTAACCGATTACAAATGGCGGCCAAAAACATCGAAATCGAGTTTTCCGATTTTGGCCCAGTTTGCTGTAGTACTATTTTTTTTATAAAAATATTAATTATTTTTCTTTTTTGATTCAGAATTACATAAGCTTTCAAACGACATGCTACACAACTGTATTTAATTCAACCACTCGAAATAAATTTTGAAAAAATCAAAATGGCTGTAACTAATTTTTTTTAAATACTCCCAAATATCGTTGTGTGGCCTATCGTTTGAAATCTTATTTAATTCTGAATTCAAAAAGAAGAATAATTAATATTAAAAAAAAATAGTACAGCAAAGTGGGGCAAAATCGGAAAACACGATTTCGTTGTTTTTGGTCGCCATTTTGAATCGGTTAAAGATATGGATGTGCAAATTTCACAGTTGGTTTTCTCTTGAAATTCTACATTTAAATGATGTATCACATGACCACCTTCCCCTTTAAAAAAATTAAGTTCATTCGAAGACAGCGGATCCAAGATGGTGGACAAAAATTTCAAACTCGCCAAAAAGTAGTTATTTTATGGTTGTGAATAACTAACTGCTTTTATTTCTATCTCATAAGACTCGTACATTTTGAGATATTAAGTCGTACCCAGACTTTTCAAACACCCTGTATACCTCCCCAACACATCAATCCGTATTGTAACCTAGATTGTACAATTGAAAAATATACAGCCGACCTCTGGATTGGCCACAAGGGGCCGGATAACAGAACTTGTTTCGCATGGCCTCAACGTTCACCCGATCTGACGTCATGACCTTTGGGGGTTCATAAAGGATCATGTCTATGCGCCTCCGCTACCAGCTGACCTATCCGACTAAAGAAACAGGATTGAAGCAGTTTTAGCAACAACATTACTCCAGACACGTTGAACAAGATTTGGGACGAAGTCACTTCGATGTGTGACGTGTGACCGATGGTGCTCACATTGAACACTTGTAGGAAAAACTGTTTGAGTTGCTCTTTCATTTGATGTATTATTTATAATTGTAAGTTAAATAAAGATTGTAAGTATTAGTATTGTAAGTATTGGATTTCTGTTCCGATCCAAGTAGAATGTGAATCTAACAACCCCCAGGTATTTAAAGTTTTTAATATTTTGTATACTTGTGCGGGAGAAACTATTTAATCTGTTATCAACACATAAGAAAAAGTGATGAAGAATTTTGGAAAGAAAATTTGGTTTTTTGTTCACTAAGCATGAATAATTGTTTTGAAAACTACAATCGAAAGAATTTAAGGCCAAAATGTATTAAACTATTAACTTCACAAAAATGCAGTGTAGTCGGCGAAAGCTGTTAAACAGCCTTTAAATACACTGATCTTGCACATATCATTTATGTAAATGATAAAAAGTATAGCTCCTAATACTTACCCTTGAGGCACTCCATACTTCATCCGTAACGTATATATCTCCTAAGATAACATTGACTCTAACTCTTTGCGATTTATTACTTAGATAAGTTCGAAACCAATCATAAGCAATCCCTCTTATTCCTGCCGACCATAGGTGACCACCAAAAAGTGACAATTTTCGTCTCTTGTGAATTTTTCGTGAAGTTGACGATTTTCGAGATATTTTATATTAACAAGTTTAAATATCCGCTATTTTGAAGATGGTAAATGAAATTGGTTGATTATCCTCCAAATTGTGTTTTTATAAAACCAAGTATCGCTCAATACCACAGTCGGTAAACAAATGTGTTGTCTGATTATGCTTATCGGCGAAACACCTGTAATAATTATATTGTTGTTTTTGTGAAATTTTTTGGTTTCTTTTTACCTTAAATTTGTTTTTTTGTTAAAATCACAAGATGGCAGCTGGATATAAATCGAAGCGTTTAAGGGCATACCTTCGTATGATATTTTTACTTCATTTCTGCGTGTATAATCATATTCTGAATTCCTGAAGCGCCTGCAGATTATGTTTTTCTGCACTTACTCGGTGTCCTTATTACTAAAGGACAGCCTGGGTGGGACAACAAACGGAAAACCCCTAACCGAATCCGAACCTACGATACTCGAACCCTGTGTAATACTAAACCGCTCTTACCAACCGAACTCCGGTTCTATTTCCTTCGGACCGACTCGAATTTAAAAGAGCAAAAACTAAATTTTGCATCCGTTTCTGCGATCGTGCTCTCTATTTACCTAATCTACATGGCGATGCGTCAGTCCGTTATCCGAGCTATCTTCCAGGAGATGCCGATAAAACCTTACCGCTATCTTTGTTTACAAGACCTTCATAATGGCGATATTATAAAACACCAGTGCGTCTACTGCATACAACGCAACTAGAACTAGAACGCAACAGAACTCTTCAAGCTCCTACTAATGTCTTGACATCCGACGCTACAGCTTCACAGTCTCAGAATGCACTCTTTGAGTCTGACCATATTTTGTCTTTGTCTGCTACTTCCTCTTTCCTTACAAAAGGTAAATTTCATTTCAGAGTAATTTAGAATAGATAACAATATCTTTACCATCACCTCCGGCCATGTTGTACGTTTTACTAATAACAATAATATTTAACTTAAGTCGTACTCATAGTAGTCTTTCATAGTTCACGGATGCATTTAAATCTTTGTTTAGCATTACAATTAAAGTACAATTATTTTATTCAGCCCTTAGTTTTAACAGTGATTGTCCTTATAAATGTATTAAATTACCTTCGTGTGGGAATTTATTAAATAAGCTTTGTGCCTATCCTATACCCACTAAAATTAGCTCTGTGCCTGTACCTACATAAATAAGTTTTGTTACTATAATCACTTAAATAAACTCTGTGCCTATACCCATTTAAATACGATTTGTGCATATACCCAGTTAAATAAGTTTTGTGTCTATAACCAATAAAATTAACTTTTCACCTATAACAACTTAAATAAGCTCTTTGCTTATACCTATTTAAATAAACTTGTGCCTGTACTCAATAAATTAGCTTTGTGCCAACTTAAATAAGCTTTGTGCCTATACATACTTAAATAGGCTTTGTAGCTATAACCACTTAAATAAGCTCAATGCCTGTAACCATTTAAATAAGCTTTGTGAATATACCTACTTAAATAAGCTTTGAATCTACACCCCCTTACATAAACTTTTTGCCTAAACCCACTTAGAAATGTCTTGTGACTATTCCCAGTTAAATAAGCTTTGTGCCTATACCCACCTAAATAAGATTTGTGCATATACCCACTCAATTACGGTTTTTGACTATACCCACTGAAATAAGCTTTGGGCATATTCCCCGTTAAATGAGCTTTGTGCCAACACCCACTTAAATAAACTATGTAACTACACCCACTTAAATAAGCTTTGTGCCTATACCTACTTAAATAAGCTTTGTGAATGTACCTGCTTAAATAAGCTTTAAACCTACACCAATTTAAATAAGCTTTGTGTGTATACCCACTTAATTAAGGCTTTTTACTATACACACTGAAATAAGCTTTGGGCCTATTCCCCGTTAAATAAGCTTTGTGCCAACACCCACTTAAATTAACTATGTAACTATACCACTTAAATAATTTTGTGCCTATACCTACTTAAAGCTTTGTGCCTATACCTACTTAAATAAGCTTTGTGAATATACCTACTTAAATAAGCTTTAAACCTACACCCATTTAAATAAACTTTGTTCCTAAACCCACTTCAAAAACCTTGTGTCTAAACCCAATTAAATAAGCTGCATGCCTATTCCCAGTTATATAAGTTGTGTGCCTATATCCCATTAAATAAGCTTTGTGCCTATTCCCACTTAAATGAGCTTTGTGAATATACCTACTTAAATAAGCTTTAAACCTACACCCATTTAAATAAACTTTGAGCCTAAACCCACTTCGAAAAGCCTTGTGTCTAACCCCAATTAAATAAACTGCATGCCTATTCCCAGTTATATAAGTTTCGTGCCTATATCCAATTAAATAAGCTTTGTGCCTATTCCCACTAAGCTTTGTGCATATACCCACTTAAATAAGGTTTGTGATTATACCTACTGAAATAAGCTTTGTGCCTATTCCCCGTTAAATAAGTTTTGTGCCAATTTTCATTTAAATAAACTATGCAACTATACCCACTTAAATAAGCTTTGTGCCTATACCTACTTAAATAAGCTTTGTGCCTATAACCAATTAAATAAGCTTTGTGCCTATTCCCAGTTAAATAAGCTTAGTGCCTATTTCCAGTTATATAAGCTTTGTCCCTATATCAAATTAAATAAGATTTTTGCCGATTCCCAGTTAATTAAGCTTAGTGCCTATTTCCAGTTAAATAAGCTTTGTGCCTATACCCACTTAAATAAGGTTTGTGAATATACCTACTGAAATAAGCTTTGTGCCTATTCCCCGTTAAATAACCTTTGTGCTTATTCCCAGTTAAATAAGCTTTATGTTTATTCGAAGTTAAATAAGCTTTCTGCCTATACCTACTTAAATAAGCTTTTAACCTACACGCACTTAAATAAACTTTGTGCCTAAATCCACTTAGAATAGCCTTGTATCTATTTCCAATTAAATACGCTGTATGCCTATTCCCACTTATATAAGCTTTGTGCCTATATCAAATTAAATAAGCTTCGTGCCGATTCCCAGTTAAATAAGATTAGTGCCTATTTCCAGTTAAATAAGCTTTGTGCCTATACCTACTTAAATAAGCTTTGAACCTACACCCACTTAAATAAATTTTGTGCCTAAAACCACTTAAATAAGCTTTGCACCTATACCCACTTAAATAAGCTTTGCACCTATACCCACTTAAATAAGCTTTGTGCCTATACCCACTTAAAAACCATATTGTGTCTATTCCCAGTTAAATAAGATACTTATTTAAGATAATTTAAGATACTTAAGATAATTAAAAAAATCTATATAAATTTTTTGTTTTTCAACCAATTTGAATATTTGTTTTACATTTAGTAAAATAAAACCTAAAGACGAAATCTCACAACAAATACGTTTACTAACTTCAAACGCGTTTCAATGACAATGTCGCCATCCTCAGTGATTCACGGGCTACAGTAATAAAACTATAAGATTTGTGAATATACCTAGTTAAATAAGCTTTGAACCTACACCCACTGAAATAAACTTTGTGCCTAAACCCACTTAGAAAAGAATTGTGGCTATTCCCAGTTAATGAGTTGTAGGTTTTTCACTGTAGTCCGTGCATTATTGAGGATGGCGACATTGTCATTGAAACGCGTTTGAAGTTAGTAAACGTATTTGTTGTGAGATTTTGAGTTCAGGTTTTATTTTATCTAATTACTTTCTTACAAGTCAAGCTCAATAGTTATTTATTACATTTAGTAGCCTATAATATAAAAAAGCTTTTGGGGTATGAAAACCATGTTATGTTTCTAGGAGAAATTTGTAAGGTTACTATTAAAAATAAAATGTTAAATTGGGCGATGATAACCACCCAAGCTTTTCGCCTATAAAAAATAACATTTTTAAATTTAATATTTTTAAGGTTTAAGTATTTTCCCTATTCAAAAATCTTCTAAATATAACCAAAATAAAGTGGTAATAATTAAAATACCTAGGTCTAATACTTTAGATTTTATTTAAACTTACGTTATTCAAATACTGAAAAGTGAACTTTCAGGAAACTGAGTTCAAAGTGTCGACACTTAGGCTATTATATAAAGCTGATCTCTCATCCTGTGCCTAACTCATACGATTGATGCTATGTATATTTTATATAAAATACAGTATATACATACGTATTTTACCTCCAGAAGATATATATGTTCCTATTATTTGCATAAAAACGTAAAGTTGTATAATAACCAATAGCTAAACTTAACTAAACTACTGATATTGTTAAAAAGTATAGTTTTTGTTAAAAATCCTCAAAATCGCGAATTGCACTACTTTTATTTTGTGTTTTTTAATAAGAAAAAAATGACAAAACAATTCTAAAAATGTGTACACATACTCAGAAAAGTATGTGGAATACAAAAATAAAATATTTAAAAAATGTCAAAAATTCAGATTTTTGGTGGCGGATCCCCTGAACAGCTTTACTTTATGTTGGCTATACTAATGTGGGGGGGGGGGAGCAGCGTATAGCGCAGGTAAATTGATCGCCAGTAACCAGGTTCGAACCTAAGCAACCTTTGTTGAATTTTCCAGCTGTAGCTGACTGGACTTTCGCATTTAGCCCTCTACCATTCTGCTTCCCTATTTTTATATGCATTATGAAGCTCATAATTTGTTCTGACCAAATAATTTAATTTGATTTATATCTCTTTCATATAACAAAATTCCTGCCATCCACGCAAAAACGCTGGCCTTACTGCGCATGCGTCAGGATCCGGGTTACCGCTAACCCCACCACGTTACCACGTCCAAGCACCTCTGTCCGAGTATTCAATAGCAGCAAGTGTAAACGGGGAGTGAGCGGGGTTGATGAGTGATGCGAACAGGAGCGGAGCGCTCTGGTTCTCTATAATAGTTTTAGTTCCCTATATTGGTATAGGGGTAGATCAAGGATGATAGGAAAAGTAGGTGTAGGGATCAAAGGCCCAAATTTCACCCTTAGAAAGTCGCTTGGTAAAACACTTCCTATTTTACAGGTATGAAATTCAACTTTGTGCCAGAGAAAACATCGAAAAAGGTATCAAAGGTGCAAAGATGTATATCATATAAGACGGTCAGGCAGCTCACTAAGTTCAAATACTTTTCTGTCGATACTGGTCTAGGAATGTCTACAAGTAATTAAACAGTAAACACAACATAGTAACTTTGGTATTGGTACTTTTATCTCTGGCCTTACTCCACTTTAAACAATAGCATTGCTTTTTGTTGAATCTATTCTCTAAACGTAAATTGCACTATAAAATTCTTAAGGACCTAAGGAAGTATATCTCGCTGTAGTTCTATGAACGCTCTCATACACAAACGCATCATTTATCCTTCCTCTAATAATATGTAATGCGTTTTTAAAGAATCTATTCTCTAAACGCAACTTGCACTATGAGATTTCACTGAGGACTAGACCCACGCTGTAGTTCAATGAGCGCTCTTATACAAAAACGCATCATTCACCCCTCCTCTAGTATGTGATGCTTTTGTTAAAGAATCTATTCTCTAAACGTAACTTGCACTATAAGATTCCTAAAGAACTAGACCCTCGATGTAGTTCTATGAGCGCTCTCTTAAACAAACG
>JAGFPH010004316.1:7467-19320 GCA_018207615.1 Philaenus spumarius | reverse complement strand
TGCAAACCCAGGACAAAACAAACCATCTACTGGTAACGCTATTTCTAATGAATTTACCACCACAACTGTAAACCAAATAGAAAATAATCAAACACCTACAAACTACCTGAATAATTATCCTAAAGGAATAACAACAGCTGTACACCAAAAAGGAGGTTATTCACCAACTAAAAATGAAAGTATAAATAATCAAGAAGATTCCATTTTAAGAACGTTTTTGATTAGCAATCGCTATTCGTCAATCCCATCCAGTTCTCAGCCTTTTCCAGATGTCGGTCCTTATGTATTTTCTGATTCAAATGATGGCAAACATTATTTCCTTTTTTCTGAAATGGGTTATAATAACGAAGGGAAACCGTCACATTACGAAAATCGTGTCTCTCCTATCCATTGGCCAGAAAGTTTTGGTTTTCTAGAAATCCTGAACTCGCCTTGTATTCACGACCTAATAACAGAAGACAAAAAGGATGGCGAGTTGAGCCTAGTCGTCTCGAGCGATAAAATCACGAGATATATGATTTCGGATGGAAGCAATTTAGACGATGCATATTATTTGCTTTTGGAGAAAAACTTGGAACATCTCGAGGATTGCGACGAATCGATCCAACTCGAGAACGGGAAAACTGTTAAACTGAACCAAATGTGCGAAATACTTTTGAGCACTAGGAATATGACCGAAGTTACGCTTATAATGCCGCACACGTTCAGCGGTCCATTAAAAGACTATTATCATGTGATAGATAACTTCCCTAATATAGCGAAAGACGCTTTCGTATGTCTCGCCAGCGGACTTTTAGTTCCGCTCGAAGATTACCGTCAAATGATTTTTATGTGCGGACTAGAAGACAAGTTAACGTCGAACCCGTTAGTAAAAGTTAACGGCAAATATATCGACGGCAACTTATTCGCCAACATGATCGCGACCAAAAACGTTATCCACGATTCCGCGATTATCATGCCCGATAATTGTATGACACCTTATTCTATTTATAGCAATTACATAAATAAGCTGTCGAGAGAAGACAAAAGTCGAATAAAAATGGTATCGCCTTACATGCTCGAGCCGATTTGTTATCTGGAATACGAAGATGTAGTAGAAACTTGTACGAATTCGGACGATAAATTTCCGACGGATCGGAATCTAGTAATACACCTGTGGAACACCGGAACTAAAGTTAGTCTTGTAACGTTCCTAGAGGTAATCAGAAATTGCGATCGACTCTACGACGTAACAGTTCTTCTACCGAACGATAACGTGATCTCTCTGACCGACTTCTACGAAGTTTCGAACGATCTCACCTCGGAATACAAACACAAATGTACCGCGCTTCTGCCTAACACCGATATTTATCTGCCTTTCCAGACATTCGATGAGATCGTTCAAGATTATCAACGGCGTGCTGGTGCCGATTCGAGACAAAGAGATTATTTGTGGGATAAGAGCCCAGTGTGTCCGATAACAGGCGTCCGTGAAACATGCCGATCTTACAAAACCTGTCCTTTAACCCAAACAATTGGCCCGCACTACCGACACGGTTAACATCGATGAAATTATAGGGTAACTCCAGTTTTTAGAGGTAGTTTATAAAGCTAATGGGGCCGGAAGGTGGATATTCTTTCTTATGAAATAAGACGATCGTTTTCAGTCGAAACAAATCATTTTAAATCAGTTCGACTTTCAATTTTTAAATTGTACTTACCGAGTAATAAGTACAATACTAATTTTAAAATAATTTTAACCGCATGAAAACTTCAGTGCAGTAATTGAAAATAAACACATAGGTGACAACGGGTACAGGTGCCAATGAAAGGCCACGTTCATAATTTATTTTAAACGAGCCAAAACGAGTGTACATCTCTTTGTGTTGATGAAGTGTGAAGTGAAGAAGCTATATACTTTGGATTAATTGTTGACGCAATAGTTCTCGTCGAAGAAGTGCTGACGTTCCGAATCTAAGAGGTTCGTGTGATAATGTTTTAGAAGAATGAAGATCGATCGTGGAAGCTGTCCAAATAAAATAGAGTGTCTTCAACTACGGATGAAAAACTTTCTTTATTCATTTTATTCGATCCGAAATGCTTAACTATTATTAACAAATTGTTATTAATAATAATTTTATAAATTGATTTCAACCTTTTGTAAGTAATTTAAAATAAACAAAATTGAAATATCAATTAATGTTAAACAAAGTGGTTACAATGTATCGACAAACTGTATGGTCATAATATGTGATATTTATTTATAAATTAGTACATAGAATAACGACAATTGAAACTTGTAAGGCAAGTCCTATAGTGATTATATCAGTGAGATTGTTTTCCGGAATTAAAATATCTTTTTATAATTGACTTTAAAATTGATGCACACCCAAATTTGGTCTGAATTGACTAGGAGGGGGCCCACGAAGCTACCTCAAACGCAAGGGCGGAAAATATCTGGATAAGAAAAATAATATGATGGTGGCGAAGTATTAAAAATGTGAGGCAAACGTCTTTAACATATTTTTGGTATTTTCAGTAGATTTAGTGACCTGGCTAATTTCAGACGAATAAATATATTTTGTTTTTTTAAATTAGTTTCTAATGATGGATTGATAATATTTCCATCATTTCAAGACTCGGCATTTCGAGAGTAAGTATAAATCATCTCTCGTTATCAAGAGAAGAGACTGTAGCTAACACATATACTGGGTGACCCACGAGGAAAGGTAAAGATTTTACGAGGTAATTCTACTGCGAAAAATAAGAAATCAAATCTAATAAACATAGGTCTGAAAATGCTTAGTTTTCGAATTACACAATATTATTTTTTTTACAAATTACTTAATATTTTTGGAAATAGAAAATATATTGACCTCAAATTTTGTGTATATATTTTTGTTGCGTAACCTTTTACCGTTGTACAAAAATCCAGAACGTTCTTTTGTATGCTTTAAAAATAGCGCAAATTTAAAATGTTTAATGTCAATATCTCAAAACCGCTAAGTTTTCCAAAAAAAAATTAGCAAACAAGAAAAGTTAATTTTTGAATAACAGACAAAACAGTTTTTTTATTTTCCCCTTATATTGTCTTTATTCGCCTTTAGACGCGTTATGTTCAGATTGTTCAGCGGGAGGATTACGTAGTTGTGCGCAGGGACTGTCCGAGTCACGTGATCACGTCACGTCTATACAAAAAATAAAATCGTGTCTGTGACAGCATCGACCGAAAACAACCGAACGTATAAAGCTGGTAGTCCAGTCCCCCCCCCCCCAAAGTGGGAGAAAAGTGCCGAAAGTTGGAATTTTGGTACTTGAAAACAAGTTGCAAGTAGTAAAATACACTTTTGTCGACTTGTAAACTTTAATTCAGAAAACAAATTGTTTTAGGTTATAAAAACGAATCAATAACCACGAGGAAATAACACAAAATAATGCTTACCTTTTGTGGTACGTTGTACGTAACTTTTTCACAAATCTCCAAACACTACTTTTAAGTTATGATTAAATGTTTCACTGCCTGCCTGCCCCCCCCCCCCCCCCTCCCGAGTTAGTAGTGTAACTTTTGTAGAAAGGCAATTAGTTTAACTTCTTTCAACCATGAGCGGTAGTGTCATGTAAACATATTATATTTTACCACCTTTTTCATGTAACCTTCCAGGATTTTTTCTACAGTACTTGATTTTTCCTTTAATAGGACATTGAAATAAGGTTAGGTTTTGTAATTTTTAACTAAATAAAATAGTTTATTTCCCAAAATGAGTCCATTCAATGAATCCATTTTAAAGTGAATTATGAAATTATTTATTAGCTGAATCAATTATTCAGTTAATATTCTTTAAATTTATGGTTTACAGGCAATGTAATAAAAAACATAAAAGGCATTTTATAACAGTGACTGAAAAACCACGAAGTTAAGAATATTATTTGAAAAATAATATTAGTTCTTTTAAAAAACAGATTGCGACAAAAATTAATTCAATTCATAGCCTACAGAAAGATGGTAAATCATAATGATTGGGATGAATATAAAATGTTTATCAATAATTCCCAAACAACTATTTGTTTGGTGTTGATGAAAAATCACTCTTTCTCTTGTTTACGTTATTGCATGAACTTCCTTCAGTAGATTTCGCGGTTTGATGGAAAATTTTTATAATAAGTTGGCGAAATTAAGTGTATAGTGAGCTGGGAAAATTTAGTATCCTCCCACTCCCCCAAAGTATGCTTTATATAGTGACGGCCCTGCTGGGCAAGTAAGTACGTAACGTTCTATTAATTAAACCCTGACGCTCGGAAAAATACTATAGCTCTGTTAAAGCTGACGCCATCATATTAAAGAGCATAACAATACGAATATTACAACAAAATATTTCCTAGTCCAATTGTAATTTGGTTTAAGTTTAAGCATTTATCATGTAAGGTTTGCATTAGCATAACAATACGAATATTACAACAAAATATTTCCTAGTCCAATTGTAAGTTGGTTTAAGTTTAAGCCTATATACATCAAATTCAAATACCGCTCACTGACTCACTTATTACGAAATCTCAAAAACCTCTGAACGGATGAAATTTGGTATGTAGCTTCCTCCATGGCCGTAGGTGCTCGCTAAGAAAGGTATTAAAAAAATTCGAAATTTTAGGGGGGGTTTGGGGAGGTCAAAGTTACTAAAAATCCCCATAAGAAATTGTAACGGATATATTGGTAGACACCAATATTCCCAAAGTCTAAAATAATTAAAATAAAACAAATTATAGAATGATTCTAAGATTCAAAGTAGGCCTAAGTTAGTTAAGAAGAAATCTTTGCTCTGGACACAGTTAAAAGATTACAGCTGATACTAGTAACACACGTGTAAACTATTAGGTTACGTTCCCAGACATTTTAATCAACTCAGCAGCATTAGAACAACTTGCTCTGAAACAAGTGAAAAGAATCATATTGCATTTCACATAGCTTTAGCGAACAATGCAGAATATCATGAGAATGCTTTTACAAGAATTTACAGATAGACAAATTTTTAGAAAAATGAAAGTCCAATAGGGAGATGAGTGAAAAATCTTTAGCCAATGACAAACAGTTTTTCAAAAGGACGCGGTAGCAGGAGTAGGGCAAGAGCGAGAAAAGCGGGGTCTTCTTCTAACATCTTTTGAACGGGCAAGACCTAAAAGCCCGCTTCACACCACAATGTATATTTCAACCTAAAACCCGCTATAAAAAGACTAAGTACATTTTACCTTAAAATACAAAAATAATTTAAAATCAATCATCAAATAAGAGTCAATCATCAAGTCGAACTCACTAAGTGAAAATCATCAATCAGTTTAAAATCAATCACCAATTTCAAAAGGCATCGCAGGAACCAGTGGATAAATAGTGTTCAGTGAATGTGCGAATATAGATAAATGAATATCAATAAAGTGTTAAATAAAATAATCAATAAAATATATAGTATCAGTTTAAAAGTGAGTAAAAGGGAAAATCGCCAAATATGTAAGTAATTTAAAATTTTCAATTTATGTTAAGACAGATCTCGAGGTTAAGCAAATTAAATCAAATCAAAATCACATCCAGATAATTAAAATAAAATCATAAACAAATTTTAAATGGAATAATATAAATGTAATAAAATAAATTCATGGCTTTAGAGCAACAATAACTAAGCAATTTGGTCGGGTCTTCTTTATAGAAAATTAGCTGCCAAGGATTTAATAATACCTAATAAGCAATTGAAAGGAGATTCCGATTCAATTAAAAAGGTTAGAAACTGCTGTTTAGGATAAGGTTTTAAAGTAAGGAATTATGTCAACTTAATTATCAAACTTTTAATTTCAAATATTTTATACAATGTTTAGTTGTTAGCCTATTTTAATAAAGGATAAGTTATATATATTAAATATTAAGGAGCCTGCATAGTAATTGAATAGTACAGACTCCCTTAACAACATTATAGATTACGAATAATAATTATCAAAACATCCTGGTAAAATTAGTTTAGTAGATTCAGCAACTTATTATGAAGTAAAGTTTAGAGGAAGAGACGATTTGAGAAATTAAACATTAAGAAATTGTATATTAATAATTTGTACATTTCTTAAGAACAAATTTCAATAATTAAGTATCATGTTAATTCAAGTTTTTTTTTCAATAAATCAATTTAAAAAAATTCTAAATGTTATTAATGTAGAAAAGGTGTAGTCATTAAATTAATCATATGTCATGTACAATATCTTATTATCAATTATACATTTAATTCAAACCATCAAACGTCTCTGAAGTTATTTCAACCAATTAGTTGTGAGTCAGACCTCTCAAGCCAAGCATAGATTGATTCGTAAATCGAATCTGGTGGAGCCCCCAAATAAGACAAACCATACATGGTTTAGAAATTATGAACCACACACCTCCAAATAATAATAATAACCTTACATGATAAAGTCACCCAAATCAAAATCATAACCTTACATGGTGGAGGCGCTAAATTTAAAATAAGCTAATTGGGTGAATATAATTGCAGAGACTAGTAATACATTGTGTATAGCATAAGGGTTAGAAAAATAAGAAAAACAAATATCTGGTATATGATTTCGATATTATTGAGAAATGATTTTAAGTAGTAATAAATAATTAATTTAATAAACACTAACATTTACAAATATAACTAAGGAAAGATAATCAAACATACACGAATAAATAAATTTTACAAAAAAAACTACCCATTACAAAAACCAATAAAAAGAATAACTGAAATGGAGAGGAAAGAAAAAGTACCCTTAATACAACCCTCACAATACCGTGGTTTACCATCAGAAGACATACACACATTTATATCTCGATATGAAGTAGCGTCGAGAGCAAACGGTTGGACACCAAAAACACAAATAACTTTATTACCTACATATCTTGCACAATCAGCTTTAAATTGGTATGAAAACTTCATACAAATTAATCAAGAGGGGGAGATAACATGGGAAAAAGCAAAACAAGAATTAATAAATCTATTTACACCAATAGCTCAGAGCCAAAACTTACAAATAATTTTAACAAACAAATCACAAACTGAATCAGAAACGTCCATAAACTTTTACTTACAAATACAGGCTCTTTGCAGAAGAATGAACCCAAACATAGATGATACACAAATAATTTCTCACGTAATACAGGGTTTAAAACCAGACATTTTCGAACGCATTATAAAAATGGAAACTAAAACACTTAGCCAATTAGAGGAAAATTTAAGAAACATTGAACTACAGATATTTCAACAGACACTAAATAAACAAAGACATTTAAAAAAGATGGAAAACAACGAAAAAACGAGTACTACATATTTTGAAAACCTAAACAAAATGTCAGAAAAGCTAGAACAACTCACGGAAATTATACACACATTAGGAGTAAATATAAACCAAAATGGCCACAAACCTACCAAATTTCAAAAACTTAACCAAAATCTAACACCAACCAACGATTTGAAAACAGACATCCAAAAACACTACGAAAATATACAAACGGCTATCAACTATACAACGGTCAAAACAGCGTAGGCCAAAAATGCTCAATCTGCAATAAAAACAATCACTCATCAAACAAATGTTTCTTCAGAAAATATAACTGTAACATATGTAAAATGGACAATCACACAACAGTAGAATGTGCTTTCAATTTAAAAATGGATACTTATCCTCAATATACGAGAAACCAATGTAGGCCTTATACCTATGTAAATAAAAAGTATTGCCAAAAATGTAGAAGAAATGGCCACTCAACTCAACAATGCTACTCTAATAAATGTTCAAAACTATCATTCAATCAAAAACGGACTAAAGGGGAGACTATACAAAACAAGAACTATAACACCCCAAAACACAAATATACAAATTTGCATACCAAATTTCAACAATTAAACATGCAAAATAAACGGATACCTAACTTAAGTACACCTAGGCAAAACAATAATAACAACAAGCAGTTCAATGGCAGAAAATATTACTCTATTTCATTAAGGCAAAAGAAATATAAACAAGCATACTGTAATTCAAATGATTCAAGCAAAATACCAGGCACTTCAGTTGGAACACAATACTCGGTACAGGACGATAACTTGGGTCAGTCACACGTACACAATTTGATGACACCAGGCGTTAACGGGATAGAACTGGAAGAGGCAGTACAACGAGAAAATGACTTTAACTCATTCAGCACATTTCACAAGCAAATTTTAAATCAAAACGGGGTACCTAAGTCTCGAAAATTAGACAAGGATGTAACATGGGATGTATACAATACATTATTTTTAAATAAAAATGAAAATTCAAGAGTATGCACAATTAACATAAAGTTCAAAACATTAAATAATCAAGATATTGAAACGATTTTAGATTCTGGCGCAAATGTTTCAATCTGTCATTATGACCTAGTCAAAAATAAACCCATAACAATTAAAACAAAAACAATAATAAAATCTGCTACAGACGACAATTTAAAAATTCATGGAGAGATAACCTTACCATTTGAAATTAATGGAATAAAATTCATTAACAAATTTTATGTTGCATCTGGAATAAATACCAAAGTTATCTTAGGCAATAACTTCTTACTAGAAAATAGAGCAAAAATAGACTTCAATAAGAAACATATTACCCTATATTCAAATGACCAAAAGTGTAAAATAGAAATGAATGAATCATGGCTGCAAAGTTTAAAAAATATACGATTATTAATAAATAACAACATTATAAACCACCCCGAAATAAGATCAAACGAACAAATTAAAATAGCACCAGGGCAAAGTTTACGTGTACAAGAAATAGAAAATTATAGCGAAATAATGGATTTTGAAACGGACAGGCACTTAAGGGAACAAAATCAAATTCATGCCTACATATCCCAACAGGAAAATAAATATTATGTTTACATATACAATGCATCAAGACGACCCCAAATACTTATGCCAAGAACACTTATAGGTCACATAAACAAAAATGAAGAAAACAAAAAAATTTATGATACAGTAAACAAAAACATGACACCCACACAAACTACTCTACCCAAAAATTCAAAAAATTAACAAATAACTGACAAAAATGGAGTACAATTCCAAATTTGTGAAAAATTAACAGAAACACAACACAGACAAGTGACAGAAATAATAAAAAAATATAAACACATCTTTACTACGGAGGTCAAAGACCTAAGCCCAGCCAAAATTAACCCAGTAAAAATACAAGTAATTCAGGGAACATCAGGAGTTATCGTAACACCATATCGCCAAAGTAATCAGGAAAGACAGTTATTAAATCACGAATTAGATAACCTAGTAAAGGCAGGAATTTTAGAAGAATGTCCAAATTTCACGGAATACGCGTCACCAGCATTTATAGTCAAAAACCAAGATAACTCGCACAGATTAGTAGCGGATTTCAGAAAAGTAAACGAACAAATAAAGAATGAAAATTTTCCAATTCCAAGTTTACAACTAATGTTCAGCTGTTTAAACAACTCACAATATTTCACAAAGTTAGATTTAAAAAACGCCTTTTTCCAATTACAAGTACATGAAGAAAGTAAACCATTATTAACAATTAGAACTCAAGACAAAATGTTAAGATATACAAGATTACCACAGGGACTTAAAGTATCAAGCGCAATATTCCAGAAAGCCCTAAACAAAACACTAGCAAAACACCTTTTTAAAAAGTGTTTATCATATTTAGACGACACATTAGTGTTTGCACCTACCTTTGAAGAGAAATTACACAATCTAGAAGCTGTTTTAAATGAACTAGACAAAGCAAATCTAAAACTAAATACAAAAAAATGTAAATTTTTTTACAAATAAATTGAAATATTGGGACACAAGGTTTCGACAGAAGGAATAGAGCCTCTAAAATCTAATATACAGCCAATATTAGACTTCAAACAACCAAAAACCTTACGTAATATAAGAGCTTTCCTAGGAGTTTCAGGCTTTTTTAGAAAATTCATCAAAGATTACGCAAAAATTACACACCCTTTAACAGAACTTCTCAAAAACCAACAACAAAAAAACTCTAAAATAATTTGGACAGAAAATTGTAACAAAGCTTTTGAACAGATAAAATCAATTTTAACCAATCCACCATTGTTATCACATTTTAAAGAAACCAGGAACACAAACGTATACACTGACGCTTCGAATATTGGAATCGGAGCGGTATTAACACAAATAGATCCCAACAATAATCAAGAATATCCAATTGCTTACTTATCCAGAAAGTTAAAACCACACGAAACAAGATATTCCACAGTTGAAAAAGAAATGCTCGGATTAGTTTATTCTATTGAGTATTGGAGAGAATACCTATTAGGCAGGAAAATTACATGTTTCACCGACAACTCAGCACTACAATACTTTCAAAACTTCAAAAATCCATCAAACAGGTTAGGCCGACTAGCAACCAAATTAGTAGATTACGATCTGGACATAAAATACAAGAAAGGGAAAACAATGGGTTTGCCAGACTTCTTATCTAGACAGGAAACGGGAGAAGAAATTCCACAAAACTTTGAGGATGTATTTTTAATAAATTACGACACACAAAACTTAGAATTACTACAATCAAAGGATCCGTACCTAAAACAAATCAAACTTGCACTTTTAAACATTGACCAAGGTAACAAAAAAATTGACAGGGCATCTAGACATTACACGTTAGAGGATCAAATTATATACTTCAAACAATTCAATGGCGAAGACGTAATAAAACTTTTGGCCATACCGGACGAATTAAAACAAGAAATTTTAATGCAAGCCCATGACAATCCACTCACAGGAGGACATTTCAAAAATAAAGGACAGATACCATTGGCCAACTTTGCATAAAGACGTACAAGAATACACAAAGACATGTAACACTTGCCAAAAACGAAAAATACCAACCAGAAAACCATACGGGTTATTAAAACCAATATTACCTACACACAAACCCATGGATAGAATAATAATAGACTTTATTGGACCGATAAATTCATCGTATGCTCATAAATACATTTTAACTTGTACCGACGCAACAACCAAATATGCCTGGGCTTTTAAGTGCAAAACAGCAGACGCTAAAACTGTAGCTGAGAATTTAATGAAAATAATCTTAAAACATGGTAAAATGCGAATATTACAATCTGACAAGGGTACACATTTTAATAACGAAATCATAAAGAACTTAACATCAACTCTAGGAATTAATCAAATTCTAAGCAGCACTTATTCGCCACAAACACAAGGATTAACTGAAAAATTTAACGGTACACTTGCTAATATGTTATCCCACTACGTACACGAAAAGCCAAATGCATGGTCAAAGTACCTAGACAAAGTAGTGTACTGTTACAATTCAACAAAACAAACTAGCACGGGGTATTCACCAAATAAATTAATGAACGCTTTTGAACCAAATAACCCCATGGAAATAATACAAATTCAAGAAAACCCAAATTATGATATAAAACAACACATAACACAGATACAAGACATTAGAAAAAGTTTACTAGAAATCACAAAAAAGACTCAAGATAAACAAAAAAAATATTATGATAAGAAGAGGACAGATTTTGAATTTCAAGTAGGAGACGAAGTTTTAATAAAACGGGAATTCCATGGAAAAACGCCCACGAGATTTGATATGCAATATACTGGTCCATTCTCGATTATAAAAAAGGTTAACAACCTAACATAAATAGTAGAAATATTAAAGTACGGAAAGCTACAAAATGAACCCATACATATTTCGAGAATGAAAATGTACATTATAAACATTTTCGAGAATGACAGAAGGTCATTATAAACAAAAATATGTTACGTGTACATTACAATGTAAAATATATATAATATC
>JAGFPH010004315.1:98261-110185 GCA_018207615.1 Philaenus spumarius | reverse complement strand
CCCCCCCCCAAACCTCCCCTAAAATTTCGATTTTTTTTTTAAAAACTCTTTCTTAGCGAGCACCTAGGGCCCTAGAGGAAGCTACATAATAAATTTCATTCCAATCCATTCGGTGTTTCTTTTTAGTAACTGTGACTCCCCCAAACTCCCCTAGAATTTAGAATTTTTTAAAACCCTTTCTTAGCGAGTACCTAGGGCCCTAGAGGAAGCTACATACCAAATTTCATTCCAATCCGTTTGGTAGGTTTTGATAAATCGTGATTTAGTAACTTTGACCTCCCAAAACCCCCCTAAAATTTAGAATTTTCGGAAACCCTTTCTTAGTGCACGCGTCTAGAGCCTATAAAGGGTATTAGTGTAAAATTTCATGTTTGTAGGCTTCGTGGTTTTGGAGAAACTGTGAGTCAATGGTATTTGGCTTTTATAAGTATAGATTATTAAACAGATTCACTGTGACTTCATAATTGTATTAAAATGGAGAGGGGATACATTAAAGTAGGAGAGTTACTAATAAATATTATTATTAGCAGAATGAAAACTATTCGATCGATTTCGAACAAATTTACACCAAACATGTCAATTAGGCCTGTATATAGGTGCACGAAATAAGGGTGAGAATACGGGGTTTACTTACAGCCCTATAACAGATAAAACATCTGATTCCAATTAAAAGCTTGTTATTATTAATTGCTCATGAAAAACTAACATGAATACAAATAACTTAAACAAGAATACAACTAAAAAAACAATGGGAACTGTATTTATACTCTGTCGAGTTCAGGTTGGCCGATGGACCCGGGACTACCTGAGGCCACCCCTATAATCTCTCGCCTCTGTCCACCAGGGCTATAGAATACAAGGGCTGGACCACTCCTTTGATGTTGACGCTCGCCGACTGTCCCAAACTTCCTCTCGCCCCCCCCTCCTCTGTGACGTCACTCTGGTACCATGACACGCCGTGTAAGCACGGTTCGCCTTATCTCTCACTTGTTATTTGATAAAACGTTACAGACGATAATTCTTTAAAAAATTATGCAAATACACACAATCACCTAAATTATATGTTTACCAAGTTTGGTGAATATTGAGTAATTATTTTGTTCAGTACCAGTGTTTAAAGAAGGTATATAATTCCGCGAGATTTTCGCCTTCTGACGGATATTTAAGGCTAATTTTCTCGAAGAGGCATTTCACAAATTTCTTAAAAAAATTATACGATACTCACAATCACCTAAGTTATATGTTTAGCAAGGTATTTATTTATTTGATGTTACGTTGCAGACGAGATTACTTTATGAAATATTACCAAGATTATCAAGTAATATTGTCTGCAGTGTTACTTGAATATTCTAAGTAACACTTTTACCAATAAAGTACATTAGATCAAACATTTTCAGAATGATGAGATATAAATAAATAAATATATAATACATAAATAATAATAAAATTTTAACTTAGAGCACCGGTAATTATTAATAACTCAAAATTTAAAAACAACAAATTTTAAGTAATCGGCTTCATATTAAAATGAAATGAAATGAAAATTTATTGCTGTTCCTTTTGTACATTAACAAAATCAAAATAAAACATAATTTAAAATTACATTGACAAATGAGAAATGATAATTTATCTTGAAAACAAGTACATAAAAATACAAAACCTAAAAATGTTTAAATATATACAGTACAAAAAGGAAAACAATTTAAACCACCTCGATGAAAATAAACATTAATAAATATTATTTATTTAATGTAAAAGTTGCAAGCGAGATTACTTTATGTTGAAAAGTTACCAAGGTCCTCAAGTAATTTCTTCTGCAGCTATAAAGTTAGAATGTTTAAAAGAAATCTTTACTAGCAAAATGCACTTAAAATTGTCAGAATAATTAGATATAAATAAATATATAATAGCCTATACAAATAATTATAATTAAATTTAAACCTAGAGTAATAAAATTATTGATGACAAAAATTCAAAAATAAAACACAATTTTAAGTTAAACTTCTAGACTAAATTAAATTGCACAGTGTCAATTTAAATAGTTCAATTGTTTAAATTCAACTATTAAAATAAGTATTCCCTAAGGCCTAGAGAAGGAAAATATCTATAAAGCAGTTTTATTTAATTTTTTTAATATTTTATCTCAGCAGTAATTATTATGTCATGTGCATATCTGCATATAAGCTACTTATTATGTATAAGTATTTATAATTTTAATGTGTTTTATTTTATAAGTATTACTTATGTTTTATTAAACTGCAGTAATGACATTCAAGTTTTGGTGGTTTATTGTAATAAATACAATTATTTTCAATAATGTGACACATTTTGTTCAATTTCGTATTTAGTTTTCAGAAATGTTTCAGAGAATCAAATTAAAAGTATGCTAACATTAGTACACTACAACGGTTTATTACCTACAAATTAGTTTTATTTTAACCCTGTCTTCTTCTTACATCTTTAGACTAATAGCTTACAGTTTACTTATTGCTTTGTGTAGTGTCAATACTAAAATTAAAGAAGAGCGCTTCATAAAAATGTTACTGGTTTGCTAAGAAATTGAAATTATTGTAGCAAAGAATACTTATGAGAAGCGGTGGGAATGGAGCAGGAGTTACCACCGTGACGTCATCACAGTTGCAGCACGAGAACACTTTCCTTGGCGGACTGGTCTAGCCCTGGTAATCTATAGCCCTGTCTGTCCACTGCATAGGCGATGAGTCACCTACTGGCTGTGTTAATACAATGGTAAACTTTCTTAACAGAATAATAATTTAAAATTTTTAAAGGTATATTTGAAATCTACTAAAAAAGTTATGAAAAATGATACTAAACTCGACCTAGGTATTAGAACATTTAATCTGATTATGACAATGTTTATAAACGAACAAATCTGGTAACAAGAATCCATCTTGCAAGTGAACCGATCAGAAGCAATTTCAGACCGCTGTAGGTTTAGTAGTTAATAAACTATTGTATAGTATTGTACTTTTATTGTTGTATAGGATTTGTATTTTATAGTATTATATTGCATTGTATATAGCATATTGTGTATATAACTTTTTCTCCGATTGTTATTGGAATTTGTATTAAATACATTATATCTCAGTAAAAAGATTTACTAATATTATTAACAAATTCTACGCTCAATTTACTTTTACCCAAACAGTCCTTAAGTAAAGCTTTTAATATGCATTACAGATTAAAACTTGCCTTCTAAATTGTCTAAATAAAAAGTCGCAGAATAAAGTTCGAATTCGCTATGCAGTGGACAGCGGCGAGAGATTATAGGGGTGGCCTCAGGTAGTCCCGGGTCCATCGGCCAACCTGAACTAGACAGAGTATAAATACAGTTCGCAATTGTGTTTTAAAAAAAATACCATACTCTTGGGGACAAAATTCTTCATCCGATTGGCTTGGTAATTTTTCACTATAATTAATAGTTACAATGTAAAAAAATATTTAAAGTCCCCCTATAGCGGCGGTAGGTTACACGGACATTGCTCAGCATAAATCCATTTAAAACCCGCAATTGTTCAAATAGCTTAAAAAAAAATACGAAACTCTTGGGGACGAAATTCTTCATGCGAATGGCTTGGTAGTTTTTCGATATAATTAATAGTGACAACAAAAAAAAATATTAAAAATCAATGTTTTAAATTGTTAATCAATATTTAAAAAAAAAAGTTTTTGTTAGTTTTGGAAAAGCCAGTTGCATGCATATTGGCCATAGCTTTAAAATGACATATCGTTTATAGTTATCCGATCAAAAATAAAGGAAAATTTTGGATTTTAATTTAACATTGGTCTTATGGAGTGTCAGCTAGTGCCGACCCTTAAGATGACTTTTCGAAATCTTCATGAAATATATTCATTTGTTCGATAAGAAATTTGATATATGGCTTCTGTTACGAAATGATATGAATTGTTAGGTAATTTTGTTAGACAAAATCAATGTTGTTAAATGTTTAACAATATTAGAATTGTATTGGCAAGCACAATTAGGTGATATCACAGTAATATAAAGTAGAAAGTTAAGTAATTAGAAAAGATGTAAATTGCAGAGTTGCATTTTAAAGTATTTAAAAGATACGATTAAAAAGGAAGAAAATATTAGAAGGAGGTATTTTGGGGAACGTTTTTGAAAGAGAAGGAAGTCTTGGAGGGCTTTCGGGGTGTAGACGCCGCCGAGGGCGTCAAGTAGAGACCAGAGAAGCTTTTGCAGTGAGGTGTGCCAGTCCAAGGAGGGACGTCAGGGCAAGAGAGCTGAGCTGTCTGACTGTCCGAGCCACTTCACGAGGGCATATAGGACTGTGTCAGCGGATGCTCTGCCGGTGTTGGCGGGCGTTCCTGCCTGTAGATATTCTTTTGGAGCAACGAGGAAGATTGTATGAGGCGCGGAAGAACTTAGCGCGTGAGGAGGATATTGAGGTTTACGCACGAGCTAGAGGGGAGATCAGGCAGGAATCGGTCAGGGAGTGGCAGCATAGGTGGGAGTCGTCGGGCAAGGGAAGAAGCACCTACTGGTGGTTTCCTTCGGTGGCGAGGAGGATCTCGTACTCGTGGATCAGCCCGGGACCAATAACTTCACAGTTTTTCACGGGTCACGGATTCTTCAAGAGCAAATTGTTTGGATTTAGTTTGGTGGACGACCCTTTCTGTGATTGCGGAGAATCACAGACCTGTGAACATCTGGTACTGCAGTGTCCCGGGAACGCCCATCTGAGGGAGAGTCTCCGTCTACCGGGAATTGAAGGAAGTGGAGAGGAGCTACTAACCACCAGGGAGAGGTATGGGGTGCTGACGAACTTTTTTGCGGCGACACACTCGTTGTACCGGGAATTGGACCAGGAGGGTGATTGATCCAGTCCTCTTGGAGTAGGGGGGGCTGCCTGAACTGAGTAGGGTAGTTTCTCTCTGCTCCGAAAGGGGAAACAGGGATGGCAAATGCATTCTGGGAAGCAACACGAGGGAGAAGACCCTCTGATGGACCTCCTGGTCTCGGTAGAGGGTGATGGATATATGGAGCCAATTAATGAAAAAAAAAAATGTCCGTAACGTTTATTATTGTAGTCAACACACAGTGTAGAATCGACTGTATGTAGTAGATCTTTCGAATAGAATCAATGTTTATCTATACTTATATATATATATACGATACGTGTCACCCTCTCGCTAAATTAGAGCCACGCGAGTAGAACCTTCGTAATCCTTAGGCTATATATTATTTCTCAACGGTGTATTTTGTTCGTTAATCGCTAACTCCCTTAATTCTTCATCATAACTAATTATTCAAGCATCATTTTAAAGCTTATGTTCCCCGCTATTGACGAAAAATAGACAAACGGCTTAAAATTCATGTTTTCATTACAAACAAAATATTTACAAAATTTGTATAATATACTTCATATGTTCCTATTGAAAGGCGCCACCTGTTAACATCTGTTTAGCTAACACGACAGCTGTTATTTAAATGTCTTACATTCTAATGCAAATGCAAGTGTAATCTATCAAGCAAATCAATCAAATTAAATCAACGTAAAGCGTTATAAATTGTTATCAAATTAAACCAACGTAAATAAATAAACGTAGCTTACTTAATTAAATCAATGTATTAAATCCGGAAAGTAGGCCTACTCAGGGCTGGATTTAGCATTTTGGCGCCCCTAGGCCCAATAATTTCTTCCGTTCCCTAGTCTGGTTAAAGTTACTTCCCCAAAAACCTTTATTAAAAAATTATATCAGGCCTATATGTTAATTGCTTCAACACCACTCCACGATGCAATTTTATCATTGCAAGTTTTTTGAGTAATTTACTTGTTCTGGGCTTAATGGTAATCAATCCAAAAAATATGGTAAGTTATGGCTATTTATTTTTATTTCTAGATATTTTTTTTCTCTCGGCCGTGCGCCCCCTGGGAGCTTGCGCCGCCCGAGCCTATTGGGAAATCCGGCCCTGGGCCTACTCCTAACATGCGAAATATGCGCACGGATCAGCTAGTACCTCCATATTGGAAAACATTTTCAATACATATTTTTCAATGTCTGTAAAAACAAGGGAAGGTTCCCCAACGAAAGTTTGCTGTCGGATTTATAGTTTACAGTATACCAATGCTGGCACATTTAGAAAGACACTATATAAAATTACAGAGCGAACATACATATACTCGTAGAAATATATTGCGCTATGTTTTAATTTATGCACGCGCAGTTTGTTTTCATACACGGGGCAGGTCGTAAACTAAATTTTAAAATGTTTACTTGATACAGCCTGGGCCCGGTATTCTGTTAACGCTTCCCGTATCTACCGACCCCCAGGGGGTAATAAACCCCGTCCAACCCTAACAACATGAAATAATTGTTCTCACAAAACGACACCCATTAATTCGTGATATCAGATTATATTTCACACTGAAGCATAACAGGACCCGGCGATAATTTGCTATAGTCAAACTATCCTATAAACACCTGATACATTATGGATTGTCACGTGAGGTAGAACAACCATAGTGATATCCGCTTTAATCTCTATATATATATATATATATATAAGCGAAATACCACTCACTCACACATCACGATTTCTCAAAAACTACCGAACGGATTGAAATGAAATTTGGTATGTAGCTTCCTCTAGGACCATAGATGCTCACTAAGAAAGGGTCTGAAAAAATTCGAAATTTTAGGGGGATTTGGGGGGATCAAAGTTATTAAATCAAGATTTCATTAAAACTGTCGAACGGATTGGAATGAAATTTGGTATGTAGCTTCCTCTAGGGCCATAAGTGTTCACTAAAAAAGGGTTTAAAAAATTGAAAATTTTAGGGGTGTTTGGGGGGTAAAAATTACTAAATCACGATTTATCCAAAATTACCGGACAGATTGGAATGAAATTTGGTATGTAGCTTCCTCTAGGGCCATAGGTGCTCGCTATGAAAAATTTCGAAATTTTAGGTGGGGTTTGGGGGATCAAAGTTACTAAAATCATAATTTCAGATCTTTTATTATTATGACAATAGTGCTTTTATTATTTAAGATCTATATATATAAAACCAAAATACCACTCACTGACTGAACACTTAAAAAGAATACAATTACGTTAAAAAGACTGAAAATACCAACCACCACGGGCAACGCCGTACGGGTCAGCTAGTCAGATAATAAAAATACAAATTTAAATTAATATATTAAATAAATATCGGTATAAATCTGTAAACAGAGTGTTCATAAAGTCCCTTTAACCCCTCATTATTTTTGTTACTGAAAATAAGTTAACAAAACTTTGTATATATCTTGACTTGCATAACAGGACACATTTTTGGGCATATCTGATGTCTATGATTTTGGAGAGCTTAGCCACGCCGTCAACTGGAGCCGTGTCCGGCCGAACGATCCCCCAACAAAGGAATGAATTGGAGTCCGTCCATAGCGGCAGACTCGGTCGGCCGTGTTCGGGCTTATACGGTCGATGAATTTCTAAATCCGAAATAAATGGGATTTTTCGGTCCCATTCGGCCGAATCTGTTGCACCACACAACTTGAACTACCTTTCAGTTTGTAATGTATTTGATTGTGGCGTTTAAGGGGATTCGCCACTATTAAGAGGTTTTTTTAAATTTTTATATTTTTAACTTTGAAACTATTTTTATATGGTTAAATACAAGTAAATAGGAGGGGTTTTTCTTAGAAGAATTTTTTTGTCCGTATGTGTATTTTTAATTCACGTTTTTTGAGTTTTTTTAACGTTTTTCGAGTTTTTTTAAATTTTGAATATTTTTTTTGTATTTCAACTAGGCCTAATTTGAATTTTTTATTTTGTAGTATTTGAGGTATAGAAACTTTTTGAAAATGGAAATTGCAATATCAGTTCCAGAAAAAAAGTTATAAAACACCAAACTTAGGTAAAAATAATATTTCTATGTATATTTACATATTTATTTTTATTTTTTATTTTGTTTTTAAGTTAGACTGTTTTCCATTTACAAAAATCTTCTAATTATATTGACAAATAAGTGGTAAAAATTTCAAAGGCCTAGGTGCAATACTTTGGTATTTATTTGATGTACAAATTGATGTACAATCAGACAGTGTAAAAACAAACTTGCGGGGAACAGCGATCAAAGTCAAGACACTGAGCTGAACTGGACTTACACTTAAGAATTCTCCTGCTCCATATGCGAGTCATAAATTATAATGATATCGATGCAAAAAGGGCCTAACCTAAAAAATTTTGTTGTTTTCCTGGTTTTTTTTTAGTAAATATATATATATATATATATATACATAAATACCTTAGTAAAATTATGCAAAACAGCCACAGCCGGAGACCAGATATCTAGTCCTATCACGTCAGCTTGGAAGCGAGCCAACCACCGTTTGATTTACTTCCGCCCTCCTACCCTTAAACCACAGATATGATTAGATATCTGGTCTCCCTAGCCTAGATTCGAACCCAGCATCTTCTGATCAGGAAGACGCAACGTTATCCACTAGGCTAAGGCTTGATTAAAGAAAACTGACAAATTAACCAAATTTAAGTTACTTTACTATCGGTATAAATATTACGTGTAAAGTAAAAGATAGTTCATCAGCACCATCTAGGAGTGGTTATAAGAAGTTTGCTTGGTTGTTCCTAAGTTTGAATTTGTATAATTTGTATTCGTGAGAGGTTTATGAAATGTACAAATTTTGTTGGTTAGACCCTTTTTGCTAGACACCATCGATATAAGCTCTTTTATGAACTTATTTATGAGGAATACTTATTCCTATTATTAGAAATAAATAATGAAAATTTTCTAAAAACATGTGGTGAACAAACTTGTATGTAAAATAACATTTTTGTCAAAAAAATGAAAAACCGCAAAATGTAACTTTTTATTTATTTTTTTTACATATGAAATAATGGTTAGAATGACCTAAATTTTTTTAAAAAACTTCAAAAAGTGGCTTTTATTAGTGGCGAATCCCCACCAATTTAAAAGTGCTGGAAAATAACATACAGCCTACTTATTCCTAATATTAACAAATTAATAACCTGCTTTGATGTTATGATAGCAATATCATTTTCCAGAACTCTGGTTGTTCATTATACTTTGAAACGAAGCAAGATACTAAGCTCTAGTTTGCGCCATTCTGGTTCTCTTTTAATAAGCTTTTCAATGGTGTATTACATGGCCTACCTTTGCATTTAAAATTGTTTACCCCCCTACAAGCCCCCCCCAAAAAAAATCATAAAGGTTCAGATGTGTCATAAAATGTGTCCTGTTATTCAACACAAGATATATACAAAGTTTTTTTAACTTAATTTCAGCAAAAAAAATAATAAAGGTGGTTAAAGGGACTTTATGAACACTCTGAATACAGAGTGTTCAGAAAATGGGTTCCAAGAATTCAGGGCGTGATTCCCCACATTAAAATAAGACGAAAAGTTCCCAAAGGCCCAAAAATGCTCCGTTTTCTGACTAGCCGCCATTTTGTTTTTTTCCAAAATGTATTTCAGGTCTTTGAGTAAAATATTACATTAACCACGTTGAAAATCCCTAACATAATACGCAACCGTCTACTGGTTCCCTGTGCTACGTAATAACACAGTACGTGCGTAGACTGTCCATTACGATTGCGACGGAGAGAGTAGAAATGATTCCGCGCTCTTTCTTCTCGCACTGCGCATCCGTGTTAAACGATTTTTCTACTCTTTCCTTTCAACTGCCGGTTGAAGTCGAAGAAGGGCGTTTCACTTTTCGTCTGACTCAGGCCAAATTGCCCTACCGCGCCTAGAGAAGTTTCACTTCAAAATACTAATTGTCGGATTAGATCAGTAATAGTACATCTGGATTAATAGTAATGGATATCTGGATATATAGCAGCACAGAGTAAATAGAAAATAGACAGAAATAAACGGTACCAGAAACTGGCACATAATTTCTCACATACTTAAATTACTAAACAGATTCACTGTGACTTCATAATTGTATTAAAGTAGGAGAGGTGGTACATTTAAATAGGAGAGGAACTAATAAGTATTATTATTAGAAAACTATTCGATCGTTTCTAACGAATTTGCACCAAACATGTCAATTAGGCCTGTACGGATGCACGAAAAAAGGTTTTGAAAAAACAACTCCTTTTTACTTTCTCACTATACTATAGTAAAGAGAAAGTATAGTGATCGCAAAAAAATCGATGTTGAGATTTTTATGGAAATATCCGTTTTGGGACCTTTTGAGTCCAAAAAAGTGTTTTTTACAAAATGTCTGTCTGTATGTGTACAAAGCTAGAGAGAAAACTATTCGATCGATTTCAACCAAATTTGCACCAGACATGTCCAGTAGGCCTGTATAGATGCACGAAAAAGGGTTTTGAAAATTTTTGAAAAACAACCCCCTTTTTGGCCAAAAAACCCCCAAAAAATCCGTTATTATTTTTTTATAAAAAAAACGGCTCTAACGATTTTGATAAAAATTGGCTTATTTGTAGCCTTTAATGTGCCCTACCATATGCAAAAAACCGCATATTTCTAAAAATTCTCGTTTATAATAATAATAATAATAATAATAACTGATTTTGGGGGTTTTTTGGCCATAAAGGGGGTTGTTTTTCAAAAATTTTCAAAACCTTTTTACGTGCACCTAATTGACGTGTTTGGTGCAAATTTGTTCGAAATCGATCGAATAGTTTTTCTCTCTAGATAACAATAATAATAGTTATTACTTAATCTCCAACTTTAATAAAAAATCACCTCTCCTACCCCACCCTACAAGTCACAGTGAATCTGTATAATAATTTAAATATGTTTGTGAGAAAGTATGTGCCAGTTCCTGGTACCATTTACGTATTTGGTAAAAAAAAACCCGTAAAAATCAGTTATTATTATTATTAGCTAAACGAGAATTTTTAGAAAGATGCGGTTTTTTGCATATGATAGGATACATTAAGGGCTACAAATAAGCCAAATTTTATCAAAATCGTTAGAGCAGTTTTTTTATAAAAAAATAACTGATTTTTGGGGGGGGGGGTTTTTTGGTCAAAAAGGGGGTTGTTTTTCAAAATTTGTCAAAACCTTTTTTCGTGCAGGTTTAATTGACATGTTTGGTGCAAATTTGTTCGAAAACGATCGAATAGTTTTCTCTCTAGATTTGTACACATACAGAAAGACATTTTGTAAATACCACTTTTTTGGATTCTGGGGGTCCCAAAACGGATATTTCCACAAAAATCTCAACATCGATTTTTTTGCGATCACTATACTTAAAACTACGAAGTCCTTGTCTTGGAAACGTTATATTCTACCGGCCGTGAAACAGCGTGCGTATATTTCCTTCCATTGCCACCTTGGGAGCTTTTCTTTATTCTTCCTCGCTCGCAATTCAGTATAAATATTGCGCTTGTAAAACGTTTGTTTCAAAGTTTATACATTCTTGTGAAATTATTTACAGTAAATTGTTCTTATCTACGTAGCTGTGGCAAGCAGCGCTCGCTGTAGCGCTCAAGTAATATACAAATATATAGAAATCAGATTAGTTTTACTTACTTTTGTTGTTACAAATAAACATGGGCGCCCTTACCTATGTGCCACGCCCCCCCCCCCCTCCAGCTCTCAGTACAGGTGTTAGCGAGCGAAGCATGCAATGCATCGTGTATTGAAAATACTCCAAACACGAGAGTTGGCGTGCGAAGCACGCATTGCATTGTCGTCCAGTACGGGGGTTGGCGCGCGAAGCACGCAATGAATTGTGTATTGAAAATACTCCCAGTACGGAGGTTGGCGTGCAAAGCTCGCAATGCACTGTGTATTGAAAATACCCACAGTACGGGAGTTGGCGTGCGAAGCACGCTTTGCGTTGTCTCCCAGTACGGGTGTTGGCGTAAGAAGCACGTAATGCATCGTGTGTTGAAAATACTCCCAATACGGAAGTTGGCGTGCG
>JAGFPH010004315.1:67615-87143 GCA_018207615.1 Philaenus spumarius | reverse complement strand
AAAAAGGCTCCAGAAAAGATTTAGAATTTTTTCAAGCATAAAATTCCCAGACCCTCTTTTCCTTTGGGGTATTCCATATAGAAACAATAATTAATTGTAAATTGTCTGTTGTTTTCTTTAGTAGAATTTGCTGTACACACAGAGTTATTATTATTGTAGGCTTATGTTAGCCTATACCTACATACATGGAAAATACAAAATCTATATATATATATATATATATATATATATATATATATATCTATATCCCTCAGATCACCCTGAGCGTCCCTAACCTCAAAATACAATTAACTGACAAGTCAGTTAGTTTGATTATCATAGGTTGTGGTTGAAACTTGTTTACGTATATAAACGTATTAATGGTGAGAATCTGTGTTCACGTTTTAATCTGTCAAGTATAGCCTATCATCTCACAAGTCAAGCTCAATATTTATTTGTAGTTGGTAGCGATACGTTTCAATATGCAAATGCGCATTCTTTTGTAGTTTTGAATCTGGCTGTTAGTGTTTAATTTTTCTGTGTGTATTATTCCACTCCCAGCTCTTTTTTAGGTGGTATGGGCATAAAGTGAGTAAGTGTGGACATTAAGATATGAATAAATAGGCTAGTAGTTAACCCAGGTTTTTCGGCTTTAAACCAAAAAAAAAAAGAGAAGTAATAGGTCACAAACATTTTCTGTTAGAAAACATTCATTGTTGTAATATTAATTTGTATTAAGTGCAAAACAGTAGGACGTTAAACACACACAAAAAAAAAAATTAATTTGTATTTATAATATTTTCCAGACAAACCAAACATGGCGGTTTTCAGGAGGACGTTGACTACAATATTTGTACAAATTCATGGAAAGTACAATCATTCTGCAAAAGATCTGTTACAGGTAAAATCTTCAATAAATACTAAAAACCTTAACATTTTCCATTCCAACATTATACCTTTAGGCCTATATGAACTTTTGGGCATAAATTTAGAGTAGTAGGCTACTAGGCTTACCAACCTTTTAAACACATTCTACTAGTGAATGTTGAATAGGTAGCCTACTGGTTTATACTGTGTCTAAAGATTTTAAGTTAGGACTTAGGGCTATTTTTTTATTAGGCCTATATAAGACAAACTAAGTTTTAGCTGGCCCGATCCGGCTTTGCACGGATAGACAAATCAAAGTTAAATGTATATTTACAAAAAATATATTATAGGCCTATCAATAAATATAAATTACACTATGTATTTCTTTTGGGGTTTTTTAGTAACTTTGACCCCCCCAAACCTCTCCTAAAATTTCAAATTTTTTATAACCCTTTCTTAGCGAGCACAGTGCCCTAGAGAAAGCTACATAGGCCTACTAAATTTCATTCCAATCCGTTCGGTGGTTTTTTTTAGTAACTTTGACCCCCAAACCTCCTAAAATTTTAAATTTTTTGAAACCCTTTCTTAGCGAGCACTTAGGGCCCTAGAGAAAGCTACATACCAAATTTCATTCCAATCCGTTCGGTGGTTTTGGAGAAATCGTGATTTAGTAACTTTAAGCCCCAAACGCCCTCTAAGATTTTAAATTTTTTGAAACTTTTTCTTATCAGCACCTACAGCCCTAGAGGAAGCTACATACTAAATTTCATTCCTATTCGTTCAGTAGTTTTAGAAAAATAGTGATTTAGTAAATTTGAATCTTATTTGTATAAAATGTGTCACTTATATTCAGTTAATGTTCAAACTTTACAATAACTAATTAACTACTTTTTCAATATACATGAAATTTTTACCATCTTAATATTATATTGGTATATACAAAATGTGTAGGCTACATTTACTTACCTAATGGAGCACTGAAATTGTTTGTTAAGTCCAAATAAAAAACAAATTGAAAAATAAGTTCACTCACAGCTATAACTTTTACAAAAATGTTAGGCGAGACTTTATATTTGTTAGGCCATAAACTGTCTGTTTTATTTGTGTTCAATTATTACAAAAGAACATTTAAAAATAAAAAAATTAACCATGTTTTTTAAATTCAGTCTAGCCATGTTTCACGTGACACTTGGTTTACAAAAGTTGTGCTACAGATGATTATAAACACGGATCTAAAATCCTAAACAGCTGGAAGAAATAACAAGTGATATACAACATACTGTACAATGTTCTCTGAACACAGTTCTGAAGTTAGCCTAGTTTTAAAATATTCCAACAGATGGCTAAGTTATATGCATTTAAAGTACTACTACGGATTAGTACGGAAACCTCAGGGAGTGGAAAAAATAAATCGCTACGAGTTACTACGGAATACCGGGGAAAGGGTTAAAGAGTTAAGAAGTAACGTTAATTGTCTAATTGTGACCAAGACCAGGGGGTCAACCCCCCCCCCCCTGAAATCCGGAAGTTTAGTAGTAAAAATTAATACTAGGTTTAAAAAGTGCAAATTAAATTATAAAATAGACAACACGACAGAGGATAAAGCAACATATTTTACATCATTGTGCATCACATGCATACTGATATTTAGATTTACTTGATTAAACTACAACGTACAATACACATGGATGCAATAGGTTACAGCCTTACTCTCTTGTGAGCTTGATCTTATCTAAAATAAGAAAACTATGAAGGTTCAACAAAAATACTTTACTCTAACAAAACATGCAATGCATTTTGTGTATTGAAAATGCTCCAAAGACGGGGGTTGGCGTGCAATCCACTGGACGTCGGCCGCTTCTCATAGTGTTCAGTGTAAAGCTCACATGTGCGTCCTTAGCAGTGAACGTGTTAAAAGGGTTTAAATTCAAATCCCCGATCCTGACCTGACCCTCCTCCGAAAATTTTTCCTGGCTACGGCCTTGATTGTGGCTGCCCCATTTTTACTGGCTAAACAAATTTTATGGAAATACGAACGCTTTAATTTTTCTATTTATCACTTAAGAGACGAATGTGTCGGAACTAAGCTACGAGAAGAGACTGAAACATATAGCTACTGTATAAGGATGGTCACTTCGTTTTACCTTCCAAAAACAATTTAAATACCAGAGTGGACCAACTTGATTGAATGTTTTTGATTTTGATTAGGGCCTACTTGAGTATAAGAAAAATCATCAAAATCAGATCCTTTTTCATGTTTTTAGAAGTAAAAAACCTCCATTGTCTCAGCTACTATAAAATAAACAGTTTCTTAAATGTGATTAGAAAATTTAAATACTAAGATGTTAACAAAAGGCATTTTTTTACAACTTTGTGCGGTAAAATTTTAGCTAAACTAATTTAACAGAATATTATTGAAGAAATTAAATTGCATTGTAAAAGTGTATACAAATAAAATAAACAAATCATTACCTTAAATTGAAGTCTAAAAAATGTACAGGATATAGAAATCTAAACCCTTAAATTTACCTTAATAATATAACTATAAACTTTATAATTAATTCTCTGAAAATGTAAACTGAAGATTCCTTTTTGTCTCTAAATAAACGGTACCAGGAACTGGCACATACTTTCTCACAAACATATTTAAATTATTAAACAGATTCACAGAGACTTGTAGGGTGGGGTAGGAGAGGTGATTTTTTATTAAAGTTGGAGATTAACTAATAAATATTATTATTATTATCTAGAGAGAAAACTGTTCCATCGATTTCGAACAAATTTGCACCAAACACATCAATTAGGTCTTTATAGATGCACGAAAAATTGCTTTGAAAAATTTTGAAAAACAACCCCCTTTATGGCCATAAAACCCCCAAAAATCAGTTATTATTATTATTATTAGCTAAACGAGAATTTTTAGAAAGATGCGGTTTTTTGCATATGGTAGGACACATTAAAGGCTACAAATAAGCAAAATTTTATCAAAATCGTTAGAGCCGTTTTTTTATAAAAAAATAATAACTGATTTTTTGGAGGTTTTTTGGCCAAAAAGGGGGTTGTTTTTCAAAAAATTTCAAAACCATTTTTCGTGCATCTCAACAGGCCTACTTGAAATGTCTGGTGCAAATTTGTTTGAAATCGATCGAATAGTTTTCGCCATTTTGCTAAAAAACCCCCAAAAATCAGTTATTATTATTATTTTTAGCTAAACAAGAATTTTTAGACAGATGCGGTTTTTTGCATATGGTAGGGTACATTAAAGGCTACAAATAAGCCAAATTTTATCAAAATCGTTAGAGCGTTTTTTTTATTAAAAAATAATAACTGATTTTTGGGGGTTTTTGCAAAAAAGGGGGTTGTTTTTCAAAAAATTTCAAAACTGTTTTTCGTGCATCTATATAATCCTACTTGACAGTCTGGTGCAAATTTGTTTGAAATCGATTGGATAGTTTTCGCCATTTCGCCAAGAAACCCCCAAAAATCAATTATTACTATTATTATTAGCTAAATGAGAATTTTTAGAAAGATGCGGTTTTTTGAATATGGTAGGGCACATTAAAGGCTACAAATAAGCTAAATTTTATCAAAATCGTTAGAGCCGTTTTTTTATAAAAAAATAATAACTGACTTTTTTGAGGTTTTTTGGCCAAAAAGAGGGTTGTTTTTCAAAAATTTTCAAAACCCGTGCATCTATACAGGCCTAATTGACATGTCTGGTGCAAATTTGGTTGAAATCGATCGAATAGTTTTCTCTCTAGCTTTGTAAACATACAGACATACAGACATACATACAGACAGACATTTTGTAAAAACCACTTTTTTGGACTCAGGGGGTCCCAAAACGGATATTTCCACAAAAATCTCAACATCGATTTTTTTTGCGATCACTATACTTTCTCTATACTATAGTATAGTGAGAAAGTAAAATGATCTATACCCTTTCCACAGTAAAATAGGAATTTTTTACATGTATGTATACATAGATGTTTATTTAAGACATCAGCGTGACCTTTCATGGTTCTCGTTGTTGTTACAATATACAGTATATATTTACTAAACATTTTTATTTCAATCCGGGGGGGGGGGCAAGTGCCCCCCCCCCCTGTATGGATGCCCTTTTTCTACATAACTATGATGACTAACTGCCAAAATTAATACCAGCTGTAAGTTGTCAACATGTTAAAGTTAGAAACAAAATCCGCACTACATTATCCTGTTAGTGATTTGTTTGGAGCGTGTTGGATGTAATTTGTTTGTCTGATGCAGAAGTTTCTTTATTCTGTCCGTGTTCAGTAAGGAAATTAGTAGGCCTAGTAGTGTTGGCTAAAATTTTAAATTAAGTGGTTACGTTTATTAGTAAAGTGATTATATTGTTTCTGTTTGGAATAACGTGTTTGTAGACTGCTTAAAAATAACTGTGTCCACAATTGCATCATATTTGTTCACTTGTTATTGAACGAACTTACTCCAAAATGTGAGATATGGGTGTCCTTGATCATTTAAAAAAAATATTGTTTAGCTTTTAGATTTTATCCTTATAAAGTAGTACTAGCTCTTTAGAATAAATCTGTTGTAAAGTTATGATTAAACTAAAGTAATTAATGAAAACAAAAACCATTTTTGGGAACAGTTGCCGCAAACATCACTGAATTAAGTCACGGTTGCCGACTTAATTTTATAAGTACAAATAATATGCAGTCATTAGTGTGAATGATATATTTTTATAAAATGAGTAATTGAATTCAAATTAAAACAATCAGATTAGCTAAGGAAACATGTAAAATAATTCGACCACGCAGCCGAACCGCTGACGTGAGTCGAGCAAATTTCTAAAATTAAGTTTATAGGCCTATGTTTTATGGTTTCAACCAACGATTTGGGAAATAGGTCTATTCACGACGGTGCTGAATGGCTACAAAATGGTTTACACGCCATTCCGCATATTGGGAGTATCTGCAATAGGCAACACAAAGCATTTGTGTGGGATCCACCACATGACTTTGAACCGGGTACTTCTATGGTATTTTACGTTTTGATCGATTTTGGGGGAACCAAGCGAGCTATAAGGTTGCATACAGAAAAAACTCAAAAACAAATTCATTCTCGTAGGAAGAATCTCAAAAAGTAGTTGCTTCCGGTCATAAAACGTGCTTCCGATTGTTGGATTTTTTCGGCTAACTCGTCCGAGCGACGTAGACCATTAACATGTGTACCAAATTTAAACCAATTCGGACTTAAAATGCGGTCGCTAGTGTGCAAACACATATATATATATACATGATTTTTAATGACACCCCAAAGCGTGTTCTGGGGACCATGATCGGTGCTCATTTGCTACTCCCATAAGGGCCACTGCAATAGCTCATTTTTCCTATGGAAATTCACTAATAATTCATAATTAATTAGTATAAAGACCTTAACAATGTATGTAGTATAGGCCTAATTAAAATTAAGCTACTGATATTTAATTCCTGTTTAAAAGTATTCAAAGTTGTAGCGACATTTTAGCGTCCTCTTTTGATGTCATACCGGTGCTGTAACAAAATGACTAACTTAACCAATTCATAAATATGAAAATCTAGGCCTACTGGCAGCAGATGTGTAAAATTTAAATCTTAATATTTTAAACTTGAGTAAATGTAAAAATGAGTGTGATCCGTAGAAAAACCAAGTGAAATAGTCGCAATAAATTGTATGCAGTTTGGAGGGCGAAATTCATTAATTCGAGGCTAATTATATAATTTAAAATCAGACCTAGAGTTACTCCAAGTTATAAGGTAAGGTCTATCTAATTATTAACATATTACAAACTTAAATTTGATCCTCTGTGACATACATCTTTATATAAACTTATTAAACAATTTGGCTTTCTCAAGTTACTTGTTAGCCTAACCTTGTTAGTGGGATGAAGAAGGCAAAAAGTCATGGGGTTTTTCAGTTAAAATATAAAAAAAACAATAATTACCCCTGTTGTCGCTCCGGTGAATGAATTTAATAAAAATTTGGACGTAGCTCAGTTTGGCGACAAAAGTTTCTAAAGTGTTTAGGCCCTTTTAAGGGCCGAAAACGTGGCCTGAAGGGCGTGAGGTGAAGCCTCGGTAAAATGTAGCCTGAAGGGCAGTGAGGTGAAGCCTCGCTAATTCGGTCCTGAAAAGGGCCGAATATGTTAGGGAACGTGAGCCTGAAGGGCGCTTGATTGCAGGTGAAGCCTGTGAGCGATGCGTAGCGCTGCGCTGTCGTTTTCGTTGCGTTGCGTTGAATCCTTGCGAAGCACAGTAGCCCTAAGTAGGGTGCGCACTACCCGGTCACCAAGACGACTGCAATGTCTTGGCTCGAGAGGCTACTGGACGAAGTCGGCCCTGAGAAGGACCGTGTAAGCTTGAAGAGCGTAGAATTGTCGGGTGACACGTAGCCGGAGCTACGGCGGAGGTTCTAGCCGGACTAGCCTCTTTTCCGCGAACGGGTCTTCTTGTGTCTGCTGTCCGGTTGCGCTGTGAAGTTGGCGTAGAAAGAACAAGATTTATTTTGAATTAGAAATTGAATTTTATATTTTTGTCTTTTTATCCTGGCGATCGGCAATACTCCCTCACTAACTCGGCGACTCTCCCTTAGCTTCACTTCTCTCGGCGTGGCACTGGTCCGGCCAATTCTCCCGTAGTTAGGCACTATTCCGGCCAACGTGTTGGTCCAAGGTCTGTAGCTCGGTTGTCAACCTGGTGTTTGCGGAGTGAGGTACACTCGAGGTTCGCATGGAGTCCAGGTAGGATCCGTTCCAGTTGTGTTGACGAGTTCAGTTCCTTGGCAGCGTCCAGGTAGGAGCTGTTGTTCGCTTGTTGAAGTTCGTTTGATGTGTTCGCTTGGTGTGGTGGTGATCAAGGATAATATTTTGGACTATTTCCCCCCGTTATATACAGTTTCGCAGCGAAAAAGTAACATGAAGGTGCGAAATCTAACACTTTGCGGACGTAGTCGGCGAATTGCAGTACAGCAAAGTTGCCGAGTTCCGAACCACTGTAGAGATCTGAAGTGTTGGCGCGTTCTTAAGTTTGCGGTTGCAAGTTCTTAAGTTGGCGTAGGGACTTAGAATATTTTCGACAGAAGCTACGCGGGAGATGGTAACTTTCTCGGACGCAGTGCGATGAACGCCGAGAAAGTTTGAAGTCGTTGTTTCGGCCGTTTGAGAATTAATATATTTAGTTTGTGTTCGGCAAACGTTTCTACGGTTGCCACTAAATATATTACGTGACCGGGGAACTGAATTTACTGGGGATTATTGAGATATTACGACAGATGTTTCGCGGGAGTTTACCGAACAACTTTCCCGTAAGACAAGGTCTTGTCGGCGGGGAGAAGTTTTACGGTAGAAGTGAAGGTGCCGTTCGCGGTGATGTCGCAGAGTCCTTGGCGGGTGAACGTGTCGACGTATCCCAGACATCTGCAGTGCGTAGTCGGAACGGTCCTTGAGAAAGTTGTGGGGAGATAAAGCTAGTCTCTTTCTCGGAAGATGAGGTGTCAACTTCCGAGGAAAGCAAACGTAGATTATAGAAGATTGCCGGCCGATATCGTCGTGTCCTTGGCGGTCGAACATGCCTATGTTCGCCAGACAGATAATATACCGACCGGGGCGTAATAGAGTGAAGCTCTGAGGACGTTTAGGCGAGTTTTCCCGTAAAAGGCATTTACGGGAAAATCGCAAGTCGCTGACTGATGTTGGGCCCTTTTGAGTGCCAAAAAGTTAAGTGATGGAATTGATGTTTGAATTGCACTATGTTAGTTTCGCACGAAGAGTAGGTCCTTTTAAGGGCCAAAAGTTACTCGGTGATTTTTGATTTGTTTTTCCGCTGGACTGTATATACGATGCCGGGGAATCTCACGAAGAAATTAATTATTGATAAATATAAGTAGCTCCGCTACGACACCCCTATTAAATAAGAATGGCTTAATAAGTTTACTGCAATGTATTTCCTTTTATGTGTGCTTCACTGAATAAAAATTAATGCGAATGTAACACACATTTTTTAATTCGGTAGTACATTCTTGTACAAAGTAAATATAAAACCAAACATTACCTTAAGACAACAGTAATGCTCTGAAAATACAAAGATAAATTAAAAATTATTTTCGATATTAAGTTCGGAAATCTGAACAACACTTCCGAATTAATTCGGACTACCATCCACCTATTGTATGAGACCAGATGTAACAATTTTGAAGTAATTAAACGAGTTTTCTGTTTCAACTACAACTAAACAGAAGAAGCCATCTAATTTCTTGTTATTGATTCCCTCAATGTTCAGGTTTTTTAATTTCCTGTTAACACTTGTTTGTAAATGTGTTTTAATGAATTGTCTTGAAGAAGCAATTCTATTGTTCTTACACATCTTACCTAAAACAATGAAATTTCAAAACCATCTTTTAATTGGCTACATTTTATTCTAACTGTACTTGTAACGTTGTCCACATGCAATATAACAGATCCTGCTTGATATTAACCATGAAATTTATTTTTACACACTACTTATTTTCAACAAAGGGACAAATAATTAGCTACAATAATTATTTAGCTAATTATTTAAATTTTCTTATAAATTGTGTGTTTAGTTTGTTAAAATCAGAATTGCAGTAGTTTTATCTCGTTTGTCATATATAAAAATATTTTTTGCTTTCTTTTAAATTCACTAAGATAAGCAATTGTAATCAGTATTTGAGTGTCACATATAGTGAAGATGTACGAATGTTAAACAATATGTATGTCTTCTTTAAACTTGTATAAATGTATATACAGTATTGATAATAAAAAGTTGTATTTGTATTCATTTTATAGCCTCAAAGTAAATCTTATAACGTATTAATTATAGCCTATATTAGTTTGTTAACACATATTTTAAGAAAATAAACTTTGCAAGACTTATATTGATTGAAGTTGTAAACATAACCCCAAAGTATAAGCTACTCTAGGTTTTGTTTTAGTAATATAGACGTTGGGTGAAATCAGCTGTTATACTATATTGTTACCTACGTACGGATGTACACTCGCTTTTATAGGAGTTATATAGGTAGGTTGAATGTTATTTTTCAGAACTTTGATTGCCCATTGCTTTGAAACAAAGCAAGATATTAAGCTCTAGTTTGTGCCATTGTGTTTCCCTTTTAATATGCTTTTCAATGGTGTATTACATGACCTACCTTTATATTTGAAATTTCTACCCCCCCCCCAAGCCCCTCAAAATCATAGAGGGTCAGATATGTAAACAAATATGTCCTGTTATGTACCACAAGGTAAGTATATACAAAGTTTTGTTAACTTATTTTCAGTAAAAAAATAATTAGGGAGGGGGTTAAAGGGACTCTATGCACACTCTGTATACATAATGTAAATAACATCAATAAACTTTTTTTGTATAAAAAAAGAATTTATAAAAAATATGAATGAATAATATAAACAAGAATAAAGTTTGCACTACAAGCTAAAAAACTTTGTTAGATTCATACACTATATATACTATAAGTAGAGAAATGACAATGAAGGGTGGAATCACAAAGGCGGCAAATTGAAGGTCAATCACAGGACGCATTGTTACCACAAGGTGACAGAACTGATTTGTAATAAAGCAGAAAACATGTAGTTTATATTATTGCCGTAAGATTTAATCAATTATCTGATTTAGTTTGTTCACGTGCATAGTAAAAGACGTCATATGACTGTACTCATAAGGGAAAAGGCGTCATTTGACATCAGTACTACTATTGGACTTGTGCGTAGCTGTACTCTTCAACAGGTTCAAATGTTGGTTAAATTTACGCGAAAAACTAAAAGTAATGTGTGGGAAAAATTACTCCTGGGCCATTGATAGAATTTTATGTCAGTTGAATTTACTTTTTTATAGACAACAGACATGACTATGTAGTCTAAATCAAAATGGCTTCTTGAGAACATGTTTTGATAAGAACTAATAATTCGACCACGCAGCTGAACTGCTGACGAGAGTTGAGCAAATTTCCAAAATTAAGTTTATAGGCCTATGTTTTAGGGTTTCAACCAACAATTTGGGAAATAGGTCTATTCACGACGGTGCTGAATAGCTGCAAAATGTTTCGCACGCCATTCCTCATATTGGGAGTATCTTCAATACACAAAGCATTGCGTGCTTCGCACGCCAACCCCACCCATGGTAGAATCCACCACATGGCTTTGAACCGGGTACTTCTATGGTATTTTACGTTTTGATCGATTTTGGGGGAACCGAGCGAGTTATAAGATCGCGTAAAAAAACAAAATGTGCAGAATAACATCCTACATTTATATTTGTAGAAAAAACTCAAAAACAAATTCATTCTCGTAAGAAAAATCTAAAAAATAGTTACTTCCGGTCAAAAAACGTGTTTCCGATTGTTGGATTTTATAGCTAACGAACTCATCCGAGGGACGTAGACAACCAACATGTGTACCAAATTTGAACCAAATCGGACTTAAAATGCGGCCGCTAGAGTGCAAACACACACATATATATATATATACTTACATATATATGATTTTTAATGACACCCCAAAAAGTGTTCTGGGTGGGACCATGATCTGTGCTCATTTGCTACTCCCAACCTTGGGTCTTACTATAAGGGCCACTGCAATAGCTAATTTTTTGTATGGAAATTCGTTAATAATATTAATATTGAGTTAGTTTAAAAATTACTTCGTGCAATCATAAAATAATGTTTTCATTTAAAACCACAAACATGATGTCGGAAGTGGGATGGTAAATAAAACAAAAGTAAAGTGTTTAAAAGCAAAAGGAGCAAAGTGTTAATTGAAATATATCAAACCAACATTAAAATAGATACAGTTTGTTAACTTTTGCCCGTAAATAATAATGTTTTTCGTTTTTCCAGATGAACAGAAGTCAGATCACAGCGATAACAAACCGATACATCTGCAGGCAGCCGTTAAGCAAAAGTTTGGAGCTTTTGAGTGTTGACAAAGTGAACATCTCGACGCAGAAAACTAACAATTCCGATGCGCCGGTGATGGTAACGGAAAAACCTCGTCCTATGGTAGTAATGTTGGCTTGGATGTTGGCGGAAAGGAAACATCTCGCCAAGTATGCAGAAGTGTATTTGAACAGAGGCATCGATGTGTTGACGGTCCACGTCACTCCGTGGCAACTTCTGTGGCCTGTTAGTGGTAGCCAGGTAAGAAACCCTTCTCCTCCCCTCCCAAAAAAAGATTTAATCTTTTTCTTGGCGTGTATTATTTTTACAAAAACAAGGAAAAACCAAACACATTATGGTTTTAATTAAATTTTTAAACAAATAATGCTTTTTAACATAAAACATCATTCAGGATTTGGTAAACAATCCTCAAAAATATAAAAAATTACTTATTTCAACAAATTTGTAAAAATAAAAATTGTAAGGTTATTTTGTTTTTAAGGTGTCTTTACCATGTAAGATGTACTGATTTTATGTAACTTAACCATGTGAGATTATTTGAATTTCTATTGTATAATGTGACTGACCTTGTAAAATGATTTTTAGGTTAAGTTTCAAATTATGGGGCCTTCCACCAGATTCGACTCATGAATCATATTTTGCTGGGCAAGTGGGCTAACGACAAATGAACCTAGGTTGAAATAATTACAGAGCTTGTCACAATATTGTTTGTTATCTTATTAAAATTTTCTAATAATTTCTACAGTAAATAATTCAATAAGATGCAAATTATAAAACAAAAGTTGAAATTGAGTAAACATTAAAAGATTACTGAGATTTATTTATGTAATTATTTTATTTTATTTAAAAAAATAATTATTAATAATTTTCTTAGTTAGTTCTTATTGGTTGCTGGTATTTACCAACAACCCTGACAAAATATTCCATTTGCAATCTCTGTGTAACAACCATTGCATCGTTAACTTAAGGCCAGTGCTGATATTGTCTTCTTTAAAGGTCATTAGAATTAGAACATTATAGATTTTTCTTTTAAATTAAATTTTAAACAAACCATTTGTTGCGGGGTACACTGAAAGCTATGGTCAGATAAGTCAGTTCAAATTATTATGGAAATTTATTACGTTGGCATTTTGAATAAAGATATTTCATCTTCGTATTTTCAGAAATACTTAAAACAGACCTTTAAAATAACCATTAAAAAAATGTATGTTACTCCAACGTATATGGGTTAGATTCATTATAATTAGAAGGTGCTACTACCAAAGTTGCGCAACCAATACAAATTGAGACTGAACTACAAAGGCGAGAAATCAGAATTCCCAGGAATTGTTAGGTGAGAAAGATTCCTGAGAACTTCGCGTTTTCGTATTCCGATAAAACCAAAAGGCGGGAAAACAACCAAGAATTGTGGCAAGAGAAAGGGGGTAATTTTCATGAGAACTTAACGTCTTTAAATTCCCACGTTCAAAATCGTCAAAGTTACAAACCAAGCACCGTATATGAGCGGCAGACCTTTTTATGTACTGATACCAATAAATTAGTACTAGTTCTTCAAAATTTAGCTGTTAAATAACAAAATAATACTGCCTCAAAAAATACGCGACGTCAGTCTATTTCAATTAGACCAGGCGTCGCACGTTTGGACTATGGATGGAAACCGGATATATATGCGACACTAGTCTATGCGTACCAAAACATCTTACTAGGTTGTAGCGAACGTGTTAATAGTTAAGTTAGGTGTAATAATTGGTTTGTTCGTCCCGGCATCCTGTACCAACACAGTAAACACAACAATAATGTGTGTACATACATGCTTTTATCATCCTTAATTTAGCCTGTTATTATTCTTCATCCGATTGTTTTGACAGCTACACTTTCCGATAGGGAATCAAAAGGGCTACAAAAAGGTGTATTGACATTTTTTGTTAAAATGTATGGTTTTTGAGTAATTTAGTTTGTAAGTTTTCAAAGAGCCGCCATTTTGTGTAGCTTGATTTAATATAATCAATTATTTTTCTTCAGATAGATCATTGTTAGGTTAAACTTCATGCCAAGTTTGAATTCAATCAGTCAAACATTTCTCTAGATATGAATTATTTTGTAAAAAGACAAAATGGCAGATATCTGGAAAACTTTTTCCGGCCTATGTTTATATGAACTTTTTTTCTTATTTTTAGCTATAGAATGAACTATTAAGACATTGTCGTACAGTTTTGAATCCCCCCAGTATAACTATTATGTTCATTCTATTTATAAGTTGTTCATATCTGTGTTAGTTTTGTTAATTTTGTATTAATTTTAAACATATTATTAATATCAGTAGATACTTTTAAAGTATTTTCTTACTATTCCTTAAATCTATGTAAAGTTTAAACACACATTATCTGCTTTAGATACCATGAAAATATGCTTAAGAAGCCCTTCATAAGTAATTTTCCTCCGCCCCCCTATAGGGCTCCCGATACAGATTCTGCACTTCTATTTTTAAAAAACCAATAATTATTAGAACCACAATTTGCATCGATCATTGTTGTTTCTTTGATTCCCTGACAAAATATTGTCTCAGCAAGTGAAACAATCATGCGTAAATCAATAAGTGACACTTAAATTACTGTTTGAGACTGAAGCAGACTGCTTTGCATAGACCCAAGGTCAAGTTTTACAATTGATTAATTTAACTAATTATGCGGTTGCCCTTTGTCCCGATGTTCTCTGATCATGTTGTTAAATGAGTATCAAACCGTCTACATACACAGTAACACAGTGTTGACAAAGATGATTTCTTATTGATAAATTACATTTTAATGTAAATTTAATTGTATCAATTTCCTGTTTCATTAAAATTTTAAGTCAGTTAATGCTGAGCTAAAGAATTTAATTTTCTAACAATTTTTTTAGTGTAGTTTTGATAAAAAGTGGAATCATTGAATGTGATCTTTCATATCCGGAATCACCCTATTACAATAAAGAATGCAATAAGAATGTGTTCTCAGCAATATTTCAATACAGTAGAACACCTCTTAACCGGTCTTGGATCAATCGGTCCTCGGATTAACCGGTCTATCCCAAGGAACAACAGAGTCAAATATATTAACTGGCCGAAGTCTCAAACATAGATTGTTTGACAGACATTTCCTAGAAAATAAAGCGAGGTGACGCAACGTTGGGTGTGCGGCAGTGGAGGAGGGGTGTAAAAAAACAACAAAGGATGCCGCTTTGTCAATTGATTCAAAGAAAAAATACAGTTGCCGCTGAAGCAAGAGGGGAATCAAATCTTGCATCCGCGGCAACTGTATATTTTCTTAGAATCAATTAACAAAGCGGCATCCTTTGTTTCTCTTTCTTCGTCTGTTGTATTGTCGGAACCTTTACTGAATTTCACGAGAACAAAAGTTCTTGTATACAGGGTGAGTTTTAAATGCCCACCCCCTAATTTTTTCCGCATATCTTAAGATATCGACTCCCAACCACCGCCGAACATCATTGATTAGTTTATACTTTCTTTTGATGAGGTTCACATTTTTGGCCGCCATCTTGGATCCGCCATATTAGAATGAACTTTTATTTTTTAAATGTAAAGGTAAGGTTGTGACCCATCATTTCAAACTATTTTTTTTCCGTAGAACACGACGCCGCAATCGGTTTTTAATTATCTGCTTTCGTTCTCGAGATATTAACAATTTTGTAAAAAAATTTAAATTTTCAAAAATCCCTTGTTTTATTCAATTTTTTTTTTTTAAATATCGACCCTTTATCATCAGATATCACAGTTTGGTAATAGCTTATAGATTTTTATTAAGTTATAAATTTTTACTGCTATCTTGGGTACGCCATATTGGATTGAGATGCTTGTTTTTAATGTAAATGTGGTGTTGTGACACATGATTTTAAACTAATTTTTACGCTTTACACGCTGCTGCAATCAGATTTTTAATTTAAAATCCTTTAATTGTTTTTAAATAAATAATTATACTACAAAATAAAAAGACATTGTAAGCTTATTTATGTCACTTTTAAACTAAAAAAAAAAACAAACAAAACACTTTTAAAGTTTAAAATTATAATACATTAACAGTTTAGTAAATCAAAGCTGTAACATTAAAAGCTGTATTACAAATTGTAGAATACTGATTAATTATTTTAAAGATAAAAAACCTACTTCAACGTTCATGAAACAGAAAGACGTTTCAACAATTTACATCCCGACAGGCCAATTTGCAGGAAATATGTCAGAGAATTAGTCAGTAAATTTAGAAAAACCAGAAGTGTTGCAAGTGTTAAAAATCCTGGTAGGTCTAAACAGAATGACGATACCGAGTTAGAAATTGTGGCCGAATTTGTTGAGCATCCCCAGTCTTCAACAAGGTCAGTTGCTAGGGCTATTGGAGTTTCGCAGAGAAAAGTTGTTAATACACTGAAATCAAACAAACTGTGATATCTGATGATAAAGGGTCAATATTTTTTTTAAAATTGAATGAAACAAGGAATTTTTGAAAATTTTCAATTTTTTACAAAATTGTTAATATCTCTCGAGAACGAAAGCAGATAATTAAAAACCGATTGCGGCATCGGAAAAAAATAGTTTGAAATGATGGGTCACAACCTTACCTTTACATTTAAAAAATAAAAGTTCATTCCAATATGGCGGATCCAAGATGGCAGCCAAAAATGTGAACCTCATCAAAAGAAAGTATAAACTAATCAATTATGTTCGGTGATGGTTGGGAGTCGATATCTTAAGAAATGCGGAAAAATTAGGGGGGGGGACATTTAAAACTCACCCTGTATATAAATTAGTATATTTAAATTAAGTTTTCAAAGTTTATGTAAGTTAAAATGTTTAATTTGTTGGTGTTTGCTTGCACTTATGTATGTACAATACATACAACAAAATGAGTTGCAATAACGTCTTATTTGCTTGGTTATTTATGAAATATGTATTGTAGGTAATTTTTGAACAAACATCTATTTTTTATGGGAACCTCGGAACAACCCGCCAAACTCGTAACTGGCCAGGGTCTCGGCCCCGACCAGACCGGTTAAGAGGGATTCTACTGTATGTAATTAAATAATTAAAACAAAACAAATAATTAAAAATAGGTTATACTACAAAATTCTGAATCAGGCAATCGCTCTAGGCATTCTGACACTATTTCCTAGTCACATCACCAAAATCTCCGTAGCCTAGAAGAAATTTTAAATATTGCCTTTGGGTAGGTCTGATGTAGTTTGTGTATTACATTATTTTTTATCAATTATCAAATAATGTTATATTTTTAACACTTCTGCTGTGGTAATCTAATTTTAATCTATGCTAAGATCACCGAAATTGCAGATATCATATTCATGCAGTCCATCTGTGTTTCTTTCAAAGCTTCGGAGGTTAGATTTTTGCGATTTGATTTGTGTTATGTGCTCATATCTATCTATACATATAAATAAAATTTTAGTGTCTGTCTGTGATTTCAATATACCAGGTGTCTTAAAAGTCCCACCCTCCCCCTTTAACTTTTGTGTTTGTTAAAACAAACAAATATCTTTTGGGGAACGATACTAAATTAGCCCAAAGTATCTTTCGAAGCAATCGGAAATTTTGAGTGTCCCTAAAAATGGGGGATTTTGGGGGCAACTAAAAATTTTTAAATGGGAAGTATGGTCATGTGATACCTTATTTTAAAGGTCTATTTAAGGATAGGAAAATGACATAAATAAAATAAAAATCGGAACACCCAAAACAAAATGGCGGCCGTAAACGTGTTGAAACAAATCGACATAAAGTTGCTAATATCTCGAAAAGGAAGAGTAGAAAAAGTTTCAAGAGACAAAAAAGTTTATTTCAAAGTGCTTGACCTAAAAAATTGCTTTCGTAAATTTTATTTTTTACAAAATTTTCCAAGATGTAGGAGTTGACTTAAAATTTACAAAATCGATTTGGAAGCAATATATTAGGTTAAGCACTTTGAAATAAACATTTTTTGTCTCTTGTAGTTTTTTCTAAAAACTCTTCCTTTTCGAGATATTAGCAACTTTATGTCGATTTATTTCAACACGTTTAGGGCCGCCATTTTGTTTTGGGTGGTCCGATTTTTATTATCTTTATGTCATTTTCCTAGCCTTAAATATACCTTTAAAATAAGGTATCACATGACCATATGTCCCATTTAAAAATTTTGAGTTGCCCCCAAAATGCCCCATTTTAGGGGACACTCAAAATTTCCGATTGCCTCAAAAGATACTTTATGGTAAGTTAGTATCGTTCCCCAAAGAATATTTGTTTGTTTTAACAAACACAAAAGTTAAAGGGGGAGGGTGGGACTTTTAAGACACCTGGTATAGCCTAAGCTTTTTTCTAAGCTCATATGATTATTCACACATTAACAAAATCCAAACACACATTTATAAATTGTTTGTCCTTCTGTCTGTCTGTCTGTTTGTTTGGCCTGGCTGATCTCCGAAATGGCTAAACCGATTTTGACTGATTTTTATTGAAAAAATGTAAAAATTATGGCCAAAATGGTATTGCGTGTACATTTCGATCTCTGTTTTACATTGTGTACAGGTCACAGCTACCCACACCACCCAATTTAGACCCAAGTGCCTCTGTAATAATCGATCGTCATTTCCTTAAAAATTCATATTACAAAATATAAAAATTATGAATAAAGTTAGGGATTTTGTGGACAATTGTTGGAGGTAGTGTATATTTCTGTCTTACATTTTGTACAGTTCACAACTACCCCCATCACCCGACTTGGATCCAAGTGCTTCTGTCCTAATCAATCATCATTTCCGTAAAAATAACGCAATATACAATAATATGTTTGCATTGGCATCACCTTGGGTCGCCGACAGGGTTCACAAGCGAAGGGAGTAGGGACAGAGCTTGTAACGGGAAGCGTTACAAAATGTGATATTCTGTAACGTGAATTACAAAACGGCTTCTTCTGCTTTTCAGCCCCACGTTGGGAAAGCCATTTTATAACGTTAAGCGTTACAAAAATAAAATTAGATTGATTAAACTTTTTAAAAAAATGTGGTCGAAAAACTTGAAAAAATAAAAAAAAATGTTCAAAACTAATAAAAAAAAACGTTATATGTGGATTATCACTCACCTACACTTCATTACTCTTATTTACATTTAATACTCGTCGCTTATTATTCAACTTTAATTACAAAAAAATACTTCTCTCTCTTCAACCTCCACTACAAAAATTATTCACCATATAACTCACCTTAACTCCAACTTACAAATCCACAGTTCACCTTAAAAAACTTCCTTTATTTTACCTTACAAAACTTCTTCACTTTTAACTCTTAAAAAAAAACTTAATATTCCACATATAAGATATTTCTATGCTTTCTTAACTTTATTATGCATATCTTTTATTGTTAATTAACTTCTCAGGTTGTGAATCCTTGACTGTGGAAGTACACGCTAGATGGGAAATCATGGTTAATGAACGGGATTCAAGACATTGTGGCGAAACAACTATGCTCTTTACTCACTCATATTGATCGAATAATTATACAGACACAAATTAATCATTATCATGAAAACAAATTATCAATAATTTACACAAGATACAAGTTACAATTATGTTGAATAGGTTAAGACGCAATTTAAAATTAAATGAAGTTAGGCCTATCTGTAAAAAAAAAGTTTAAAAATTTTAAATGCAGACTGAAATTGTTATATTACATGGCCATCTATACTCATGAAATTGTTCAAGAC